>LD356824.1:475237-488635 GCA_001465055.1 Ptychodera flava
TTAGTTTTATATTGGAAAAAATTGTGCATAATTCTCTCATAGACTACCATGTACAGTGGATCAACATTTCAGTGAAATTCCAAAATCAAATTTCATGCACAACCATGGGCTTATAATCACTCTAGTCTAATCAAGAACATTAACAGCAATAATCAAGCGCATATACATGCACAGATTTACCTAGTTTTGTATTGAAAAAGATTATTTATAGTTTCATCATAGACCGCCATGCATAGTGAATCAACATTTCAGTGAAATTCCAAAATCAAATTTGTTGCACAACCATGGACTTATAATCACTCTAGTCTAATCAAGAACATTAATATCAATAATCAAGTGTACACAAATGCACAGATTTACCTATTTTTGTATTGGAAAAAAATTATTCATAGTTTGATCTTAGACTACCATGTATAGTGAACCAACATTTTAGATGAAATTCCAAAATCAATTTCTTGTACACAAGTGCACATTTTACTTCCCAATTCAAGCAAAGTACATTTAAATACATTATCAAACATATATAATATACAGATATAGCATGTTTTGTGGGGGAAAATTGTCAATAATTTGCCTGATAGACTCCATGTATTTTGATTTGATATTTTTGGATGAAGCACTATATCAGCCACATTTTGCCTTCTTATAGTTGCACAAAATATGGTGACCCTCCCTCAAATGTATGAAATATCATATCTCTTCAAAAATTCTTGCGTGATAAATTGCGACTGTCCCTCCAAAAACACCAGCCTTTCCCTCTGTCCCTAACTAACATAACAACTGAACCAATTGTTATGTAAATTAGCTAATACTGTTTCAGTTATTTCTGGGGATAATACCGCAGTGGATGGGGGGGGGGAGGGTCAAGTTTTAAAACGTCGGACAAGGGGGAGGGTCACATTTTAGGCAGGAGGATATGGGGGAGGGTCACATTTTACGGTACAGATGTGCGCGAAATTCCCCCGGCCCACCCCCCTTTTTGTAATTACTGAAGGCTCCCTAACAGACTCCACCCTGACCATGAACGTTTATCTCTATGGGCAAGGGCAAAAGGAAAGCCAAAATTCAAAATTAACTGAAAATTAACTGAAAATTAACGGGCTTGGCTGTTAATTTTTGGCTTTCCTCTCGCCCTTGCCCATAAATAAACGTTCATGGTCAGTGCGTCGCCCGTTATTTCTATAGTCTGTATAGTTGACGACAAGAGCTCGGAATCACATGGGCGCGAAAGGGCTCATGGGAGGAGCGTGCGTGACGTCATCGGCGATAGACGAACGTGTGTTACAGCTTACTATAGTATTGGAGTCTATGACTGAGTAGTGCAGACTGTTTTTAAGTGTTGAGCTCTGCACGTTTACAACTATTTAATCGAATGCTCAGTGGCAAGCAAATGATTTACTAATTGTGCAGTCGGGTGCAAAAATTACTCGAGGAAGAACAAAAACGGTGTTAGTTTTTAACATCGACGTGCCACAGACGTCAATGCTTTTAACCTTTTCAAAACAAAAACAGCTTTTACAAAGACAATGGCTCAAGAAAGTCGGACAGGGTAATAAAATATTAAAAAATGTCAAAGTTTCAAAGTTATGCTTTGCACATTTCAAGGATATGAGGGATTTCGGGACCCTAGGCCCGATATCGATACTAGACGATACTACACAATGTGGTTCTTATCTCGACACGCTGAGTCAGCTGAGCCTAAAATCGCCGTTATTAACCAGATAAACATCGGCGATTTCGGGACCTTAGACAATACTGCCCAAACCGTCTCTTATCTCGACAGGCCGTGTCTGCGAAATCACAGATACATACCCGATAAATGTCGGCAATTGCAGACGACACTAAATTAACTTTCAGTGTGTCTCGGCAGACCAGATCTACGATATCGCCGATAATTACCTGAAAAATATCGGTGATTTCGGACTCTAACTCTGATACTGGACGATACTAAGCTTGTCAAATCGCCGGTAAACATCCGATATATATCGACGATATCACCACCTAGCAGAGTTGACCACCCGACTTCCTCTGTCCGACTCTTAGTTCGAAAATTAAGAATAACGTCTATGGCCAGTAGTGAAGAATTCTGCATGTTTTACATTTGATCATGCACGAAATACATTGTTTTACATTTTCCTTAAATGTCCGCATGAAATACACTTTACCGGTATACTATCGGGACTCCGTCGGGAGTGTCGATCTGATATCATCGGGAGTTTGGGAGGGCCTTGCATCGTGACGAAATACATTCTTTACAGTTTAATACATTTTACTTGACGATCGGTGCTTGGATAGAGGACCGATCGGACATCAATGGGAGTTTGGGCTGATCTTGTATGAAATACATCAGAAAAATGGACTATACTAGACTTGTCAAATCGTGGGTAAATATCCGATATATATCGGAGATTTCATCACCTTAGACATCTGACATCGACAAAGCCCGACTTCCTCGGTTCGACCCCAACTTAGAAAAATAGACGATACTATAGATTTTTCAAATCGCGGATAAATACCCGATATACATCGGAGATTTCTCGACCTTACAAATCTGATCAAGCTTGAATTCCATAGTCCGACTCAAGGGCGCAACGTTACCATACATTAGAACATGCAAGAACGAAGCCGTTTTTACACAAAAGTCACACAATTTAGTGAAATACTGCAAGACCGATGATACAAAAAGAGTGAAAGTGAACTCATCGTCGTAGAATCAAGCCGTAACGTAGACATTCTTAGCTTTCCCTAACAACCTTCAGTGGAACAACATGCTAACACATACAATCGGTCAATCATTCCAAAACTAAAAATGAATTTTAAGCGACTGATGAAGGAAACTCTCAGTGTCACATGGTCTCTCCACTCCCGTACGGGGTCTGTGCAAGACACGTAGATTACCGGCACGTCTAACCATAGCTAATCAACTCTTTATCATTATTTTATTATTAATTCTTTATTTCGTACGATGAGTATGTCCATATATGTAAACGATTACAGAATTGGGAAAAAATGGTGATATCAAGAAAAATTCATTTATGGCTTAGACCATGAAGATATATTTCTGTACAAAGAAACTCGGATTAGAAGACTGAATTTATCCATCTTCTCCTCAAGTCAGAAGTGAAGTACACAAAATCATACACCTTACGTATAATTAAGTTCTCACTCATGGGAATCCTTTTCATCAAACTGTTGATTTGCTTTCTAAGCAAAGCATCAAAAGTGTCAATCCTATTATATACAAACATAGTACTAGCACTGCTGCGTCAGTCATATCGCAGAAATATGCGACCAGCGTTATTGTAAGCAACTTTCAATTGTTTCAGGGCGCTTTTATTATAGCTGGCCCATAAATTTTCACCATACAATTGATAACAATGTGCTTTAAATAGTTTACACTTAACAGAAGCAACAGAATGAATGTCTTTGAGGTAATCATTTATATGTAAATGGCCAAACATATTATACACTTTCAGTTGTATAAAGCCTATCATACTCAAAACGTAAACACCCAATATATGAACGATGTGTGCAGATGCTTTCCCTTTATTACATACCTTGATTCAACTTGATATGGTTAAATTTCAGTCGAGGAAAAGTGATACTCGATATCAGAAATATCGCTGTCCGAACTCTCAGTCGTAGAAAATATCTCTCCTTGTATCTTCCCGTGAAATAACTTGGGACATCATTGATATTGCAAGAGACAGCTGTCTGCGAGGTAAATAATCTCCGATGATGTCAAGCTTATGAATTGCAAAAAAGTTCATTCCAAGCTATATATAATATAAATATAAATGTCAAGTATTGAACAATACAAATGATTATCAACTGTACAAAAAATTGAATGAGCTATCACATTTGTTTTGCTGCCCAACTGCCCATTCGCCATCTCTTGTTTTGATGAAAGCTTCAAAGCTCCATTTTACAGCTATGTAGTGCAGAAATTAGTGTATGGTTTACACTGTATTGCTACTGACTGGAGTAGCCCAGTCTTCTTTGCTATATCGAGTTGTTCTGAGTGGCGTGTGGGTAGGGATGGCAACAACATTTCATTCAACAATAGGGTAATTGTAGTACGTTTCATTTCAAGCAGCCAATTGTTTGAACATGCCGGCTGAATTCGCCCGTTGTGTTTCAGGGGTAGTGTAAACGTTTAGAACATTCTTTTTAGAACTGTCTTATTGGAGCCTTCAGCTTGCCCTTGGTCATATCAGCAACGTCACGTTTTGTTGTCTGCGTTAATGTCACCCAGCTTCCCCTAAAAATGTGTATAAAATATGATTTATGCACATAGAATTGTTGTTCGCGTTCCAGGAGCATCAGCAGTTCAGATGACATTTCACCAGGCGAATTTTACGACTGCAAATTGAGAAATGCGGAACTCTAAAGATTTTTAATTCCACGTATCTCATACTTCGACAGATATAAGCTTATAATGTACATATTTGTTTGAATTCGATGGATTCCAACTCAACTGGTTCATCGTCATCCTTCCTCGATGTCAAGTCCGCGTCTGCTTTTTTCATAATTACAAATGACCTCAAAAGAGAGATAAAACTGTAGCAAGTGTGAAGGAATACAGTGAAAAATTGCGCATTTTAGTCTCTGCTTTGCAAGTGTTTTATTTCCCGCTGGTCGGTTAGTATGTGTATTTGTTTTAACTTTGCTCTTTATTTTAACGAGTACTGTATTTCCCGCTAGTAGGCCATTTTTTTTACTGCTTTTTTAATATATTGCAGGAACAGTATGTCCGTTTCCACGGGCCAGGAGAAAACGCTGACCTAAACCAATCATCATATTAATCATAAATATTTTATTTGCATTCTGTCATCTGCGTAATTTCGTGAACTGAACAACAGGACAGAATTAGAAATTGAACCATAATGACATCTGTTTGTCGTAATGGCAGATGCATGCTAGCTTTACAGAAAATTCTTTCACAAATGTATCACAGGTCCAGCTGATACTCTATAATCGTGGAAAGGTTTTGAACGGCTACACCTCCTGTTTAAAACTGCTGGTCTCATCTCTTAAAATAACCGGTTTTGAAAATGATGGTGGCGAAAAATGCAACATTAAAACTAAATGTGAGTACATTTTCAGGATTGTCATCATTATAAGCATCATCGTCGTTTTTACCTGGTTAGGAACTGGACTGATCATAACAATCACGTTTCTTGAGTCCACCTTCATATGACTATCCCTTCACTCTCTCTGTATAGCATGCCAATGAAAACTTAACACTCTAAATGTTTCAATTATTTCTCCCCAATCCTCTGTTGAATTACTTCAACTGGTCACTTGGGGGATTATCGCCCTGACTGCAACAGTCCCTACATATGTTTCTATTCACCGTACTCCTCTCCTTGATTGTAACCGCTGAAAACTTTACCAAAACAAAGCTGCTATCCTCATTACATTGCTCAATCGCCTGCTATGTTGACCGTATCGGGCATTTTATCAGTCGGTCAACATCTCGCGATGTGCTGGTTAGACTCAATAGTCTCACCAGTTATCTGACAGAATTTCCAAGTCTCAACGGAGAAAATGAGGATTTTCCCCATCACCGGTTAGAATCAGGCTCCAAAACATTTCTCACAAAATGTAGGTGTGAACCAAAATTTCTCACCTGACAGTGATGACAATGAAAGTGTCACTCACCATTGGTGAGAAAGTGACATTTTCATCCCGGTTGCACAGATCTTTTCCACAGTGTATTGAAGTCCCTTTAAATGAATAATTAAGAATATCAAACTTGGCACCTCAGCACGAGAAAAATAATTGTAATCTGTTTTTATTTTGTCATCGAAGGCCTCCTCATCCGTTCAAGTTATTTCATGTACACTTAGCGTCGTTGTATGACACTATACATTAAAATCAGTAAGCAAAATTATATGACGTGAATTCCCTGAATGGTAAATTTTGGAAGTTATAGACACAGAGCCTCACCATGAGTTACCGCGATAAGAATAGTTCGCCCATAAGGTATAGGTCACAGTAAATCTACACATACGAATAATTCGCATATTGAATCTATTTACAGAACCCCAGTATCACTTGGTCATTTACCATCGAATGCTGCTATAGGAAGGTAAGTCCTTACAAAATATCACTGACAATGGTTAATTTCTATAGATTGCTCGTGAAAAAGTAATGTTTTCGAGATATTTGCCCGGTATATAATGGAGTGAGTCTGAAGACAACGCAATGGATTTACATGAAAGAGCATTCGAAACAATTCATATTTCCCCATTTCTGGTCAATTAGAATGCGTATTCAATCTCTAGAAATGTTCACAAAAAATGAGAGAAATGTCTGTATCTTCAAAGATGTAGAACTCGACAAAGGCCTCAATAGATGGGATTTCGCTGTAGCATTCGCACTGGCTTCACAGTAAGTATTAGCCACATCTTAGCTTATCGGATACTCAAGCTACAGAAAAACTTACACACGTTGTTTTACAAATTGCAGTGAATATTTGTTGCAATCTTCGGCGGCCAGAATTTTATCGAATAATAAAGTTGCCTCTATCGGTTCTCGTTCAAAGTTTATGAAATATAGAGGTCGAAACAAAGTTGATACCCAAAATTCAAAGATATTGCTGAATTTGTGAGGCAAAAGCAACGTTGCGCAAGTCTATATGTGAGAATTTGACTTGCCTCCTTATTCCACCATCTTTCCCAGGATAAACAAATCAATGGACTGCCATCTCTTGTGAAGCAAGCTTTCCTTTATAAGGTATCAGTACATTTTTATCAAACAGAACATTTTCCAAACATAAAAATGAAATCCATCATCGTCATACTTTACGCATTGTTATCGAGCACAGATGATGATATAATTTAATGCTTTATTTCTGAATTGACAACATATTTGTTACATTTGAAGTCGGTGGTGTGAAATTTAAACAGACTGTCGGCATACTTATTTGTGCAAGCTATGCACTCCTAATGCTTAAGGTAGAACGCGCTCTGGGGACAGATATTCGGACTCTCAAACTTTTACAATTTTTTTGTGATATACCACTTGTGGGGTTCATTTTGAAGCTCTTGGTGTAAGAAAACTTTTGACTGGCTTGTTTTTCGAAATTCGAAAATTTTATATTTAATTTTCCTCCATAGGGATGGCGGCCATTTTGAACTGTGAATATCCGCAAATTTGGTTATTCGTTTCTCTAGTACCAAATGGGAGGAAAAACGATCACAATCCGTGGCTATAAACGCTTTGATTTTTTTAAAACTAGAGTTATTTAGCGTTGTCGGCAGCACCATAGCTGCATTCTATTCAACTGTCATCGAAAATATTTAAGTCATCCTTCAGTTGTGAAATGCAAACCCTTCCAAAAAACATGTACTATAAAACTGTTCTGATAACGTCAAAATATTAAGCGTACCACAGAAAAATTTTTCACATTAATTTTATAGAAGCAACAGGTGTTTAAGCACAAGGTCGCTCAATTGATTATGTAATATTCATAGATCTATATTAAGATTTTCATTAGCCTCGTTCCAGTAGCCGTTTAAGACTGCAGTGTGAAAGCAAAACCGAAACTAACTTAACATTTTATTCAAACTACAATGCGTCTTTAGATTCATACATACGTTTGTAATTGATGCATTGATTTTTTTTTCTAGTTTTTACGAGTGAATGCTGCATATTTTTGGACTGAATACATTTACCTGATTATATGTTTAATTTAATTTTATTCCCCCTTCGACATACTTCAAACGCCAATAGGGTAAAAATCGGAAAAATAAAAGGCGTTCGCTTTCAAATTGCCCAGTGCGCTTATGCATACAAATATATCTCTGTAAAATATGGTGCGTAGCACATGTCTTTATGACAGATTTTTCCTACAAATGCAACGGCAGGACTGTGTATCCATGATTCACATACCCAGGCACGTCAAATGGATTTGATGACAAATGAATATTATATTTTATATCTAAATACTAGGAGATTAGGACGGCGAATTATAGAAAAGACTTTGTGTCATTATAAAGCCATTTGAAGTAAGTCACCATTCACTCAAATTTGTCAATTGAAGACGGAGAAAATAGAATTCCCAGATGGCAGTATGTGAGACACAAGGATGCTAGCAATTTTTGAAGTCGGCGGACCATACGGCTTCACAGACATTTCAAATGCCATGACAGGTGTTCCAGATGTGCTAGCAATTTTTGAAGTCGGCGGACCATACGGCTTCACAGACATTTTAAATGCCATGACAGGTGTTCCACATTTGTTGCGTCCTAGCTCTCACAGAGCTTCTTCTTAAATGGTGCCGCGCGATCGGTCAAATTCAGACACGAGACATGATCATCCTTACGAAGCATGGACGCAGTCCTGAGAAAACAAGCGTACATAAATCAAATAGTAACAAATTGAATCTTCATTCTTATGAACAATTTTCATAATAAAGAGTTCTGGGGGACCGTCGTCGAATCATGACCGCAAATTTAAAAAGCTCTGTGGGGTCATGGATTTCTATTGCATGCAGGTCTATTCAAGAAGTATACCTGAGCGAACTCTGACATTGCTTTTCTTATATTTTTACATGTGCAGCGTCTTTGATTTCCGAACATAACAATGAAACCCATCATCGCCATACTTTGCGCATTACTTGCGGCCGAGGTTGTCGCCGACGACGGAGAGGTTCACTCTTCCCCATGGCCGTGTGTCTTTGCAAGCGTTAGGGTGTACGACGACGCCATATGGAACGTGGTAATTACACAGGGTGTCGAATGTCCCGACGACGTAGTGGAGATACCTGAACTGGTTAAAAATAAAACTCCGGCGAAGGCATTTCATGTGTACCACAACATTGGTCCATTCATAGAAAGCACATCTTCATTCAGGTTGACGTCTGTGGTAGCGGATAAAGTAGACAAGATTAATTTGGTAAACGGGCTATTAAAATTATCAATACAGATACTGTCCATCTCTTTGCTTCCGCTGTGTCTTTCTGCATGTTGTGTTCTACGTCTGTTTGACCTGCCTGTCCACCCCTATGAAGTCCTTTCTCTGTCACTACTACATGTATTTGTCTCCTAATATTTCAGCTGCCTATATCTTTTTATTTCAATGCCTGCAAGCGTATGGCAGTGTTAATGTCCGGCCCTATATAATGACTGTTGCTTTTTGAGTTGCTTGTCTACTAGTATATGTCTCTTTATTTATATGCCTAATGTAAGTTTTCTGGCATTTGTCTCTAACAACCTTGTTTATGTCTGTACACTCCCCATCTCTGCTGCAGTCTTGGTGTGTGACCGGATTTGTTTACTTGACAGAATATTTAATAGAGCAACGTTCGGGAAACTGTTCCCTACAACTAGCGGTACATTTTGACATCAAAGAAGGGAATTCATTGGCATTTCTTTCCCACTGAATGCCAGGGTGAAAAGTTGTCAGAAGAAGGAAATGACAGGTGTCTAAACTGCACACTGAACTACTTCAAAGATGATTTGTTGGAAGTGATATGCAAGCCGTTTGACAATGTAAGTTAACACACACACACCGTTTCTTTCATAATCTCCACTATAGTTTATGTTACATGTAAGGCCATGCGAAGGGTTTTCCTATATATGCATGTACTGCGTACGCCCAGAGTACATGTAATTTCAACAGCCAGGTATATGTTCGTCGCTTTTTAATTCAGATCCATGTCAGATTTCGCCATCGGCCATAGTTCAAAATTGACTCAAACGTTGTAACATCTGTGCCAAAATCTTATGCAATTTTGATGAGCGCCATCAGATCTCTGGGATACAAAAACAACTTGTGTAATGCCCCTATAAGGGATGGATACTCGGACAATCAATTTCTACAATACCTGATAGCTAGACTGTTTGAGTGGACCCATTTGAGCATGCACAGTGCATGAAGTTTCAGCCATCTTGTTGCAGTCAAGTGGAAAATTTATTTTATCCATCGATTTAACAAAAAGGATAGCGGTATATTTTGAGTTCAAGTATCGTAAATGTTATGTACTTTCTTTCTTGAATACCAAAATTCACATGGTGATCCCTGACCCTTTATTTTGACAAAGAATAATAGAACTGCACCTCAGTATACGATTTTCCCGTTTATACAATTATTTAATGCACGATATCTAGATGCTTCATGTAAACATAGTTGCAATATTTAACTTTAACGATGTACATATTAACGTGTTTTAACTTTCATCACTGGCCAACGTACCGTGGTAACAGCATCTAGATCGGTCGTATAGGTCCACGTGATCTTTGAGCGCAATGCCATCGACTTAATCTCTTCAAAGTTTCTTCAAAGTTGCGGAAGTTTGATGAAAGTTAGTAATATTGTTATTGATGATGCCAATATCTGTATCAAGTCTATACACAGATTAGACATATTACTGCTTGTTCAAAGTCTATACACAGATTAGACACATTACTGCTTGTTCAAAGTCTATACGACAGCAAGTGGTCTATACATTTTAATAGATTCTCGATCGGATTCAAAGTCACAACGTACAGAACCCAGTCATCTAGCGATCACGTCACAGTCAAGACCAATACGCCAATTTTCCAGCCTTTAACCCTTTCATCACCGTGGTTTAAACCAATCCCATTGTTTTCTATGGTTAGGCTGGACTTCTAGAGAAGGAAATTGGCTTGAAAGGGTTAAAAGGATTCGATAACCGATTTCATGACATACTTAGAAACCAACTGAACGAACTACAACAAACAGCTGAGACTTTAAAGGTCTCGAAAGCAGCAAGATCACCGCCTAAAATTTGTTGAGCGGAAAATTGCAAGAGGCTTGAAATAGTTACAAGAGAAGATGTATTTTTCGTTTAAAGTAATCCAAACAGATAAAAAATGGAAAAGGCACACTTTCAAGATTTTTTCATCGATTATTTACTTGACAATGTGCACAACCACAAAAATTAGTAAAGCGTTCGTTGAGAAAACCATGATAGGCAATGTAGGAAAAGGTCTTTACGATTCATTCGGACAATGGAAATCACAAAAACGATGACTACCACCTTGACTTTCGGAAGACGTGTATACAATAGCAAATTGTTAGTCGGACCACTCTTCATAATCACCAAGTGATAGTTCCTATTCTGATATCAAATATGACACAAGGCTCGTCATCCATGTGAATTTCAGTTCCATTTGTATGTCTCTGCAGATAGAATGTTCATATTTCGCATTTATACATTGTCTTCAAAAACTAACTCGCTCTAGTATGTCCCACTGAGATGGCAGAATCGTTCCTCCAGATATGTCGTGTGGGGGCGTTTTCGTCATTGGAATGCGCATGATAACTCTCAATAATCACTTTAAATTAGTTTAGTTCGTTAGTAAGGAGGTATATGACAGTTAATTTTCGTATCGAGTAAGTCAAAGTCAGAGGAAAGATGTCTTTTAAATATTTTATACAGGTCTGTAAAAAGCAGTAGCATTTCATTAGACCCACTCGTCAAGTAAAAATTGCATAAAATATTTCACTGATAAACATACTATTGCATCCTAGAATGGCATTGGATGGATAATATCACAGTAAATATGATTGTAGTGGTTTGAATTTCTGCTTGCCCTATGACAGTTCTACACTTTTTCCATACAGAGTAAAGGTAAAAAAATATTTCTATAAATGTCAGTAATAAACCATACTGTCTACTGTTGAACATGCTTGAGAAATGTTTAAAACTGTCTCTGTTTTGGATGCAGGGCTGTCCTGGACGTCTCGCCGAAGGACTTAACTGGGGTCAACCGGAAGGCACGATCATTACCCACTCAAGTCCCGTCGAATATTGCTCCTTCCATCAAGTTGGAGATAGCGACTATTACTATTGTAAAGACTATCACCCTGACATCCCTATGGTAGAATAGGCAATTGGTTACACGCCTGTTTGTGTTGCATTATTCATCGGTGATAGAACAAATTTTAGTCAAAACTCCAAGTGTTTAATAATGAAGCGACTGAAATGCAACCTCCAATATACGATGGTTTACACGAATGGTGTTTTTCATTTAAGGCAATATGCGCCTCGAAAGTGTAAAAATGGCCGCCATCCCTATGTTAACTCTATAAAATAGAATTTTCGATTTTCTAAAAACTAAGACGGTGAAAAGTTTTCTTTCATCCAAAGCTTAAAAATGAGCCCAACAAATGGTAGGTCAGAAGAGAAATGATAAAAATTTGAAGGCCTAAATATCTGTCCCCGAGGCGCGTTCTAGAAGGTACCTCGGGGACAAATATTCTGAAATATTAGAATTACCATTTTCAGGCCACCACTTGTGGGGGCTCATTTTGAACCCCATGAAGTAAATCAAGTTTCCCACGTCTTATGGTTTGCAGAGGATTGTGATCATTTTGAATTTTAAGTGTCGGTAAATATAAGGTAATCTGTTTCTTTGGTACAACATTTTGTACGGTGACCTGATTTCTATTTTTGATTTCGAAAAGTAATGGTTTAAATCTCGCTGGTGAAAGTTTGAGTAAGAGTTTTAGGTCTTTCCATTTCGAGACGCGTTCTACCTTAAACGCTACGGTGTGTTATTTGAAATGTGGCCATCCGATGGACGACAATAAAGTGGTCCCACTCTATGTGATCAGTACATTGATTTTTTTCCAAATCTTAAGTCAGGTTGCCAGCACTGTCCTAACGAAGAAACATCTTAACTTTATGTCAAAGTAATAGAATTGCTGACCACTCTCCGCAAATGTGTGACTTCTCTGAGCACAAGATACTAAGATAGGACGGGCATTCACTGAGAAAGTTCACCTTAAGACAATCGTCATTATGGAATAAAAAATTGATTATGACAATCAAAATGAAGTCATCGTGGTTAGTTTTACGGAAAAGACAAACAATATTATCAAGAGAAGCATAACGATGTGTGAAGAAAAAATTATATCGATTATTTTAAGATATGCCTATGACGGTTTTGACTCGCATCATAATTAAAGTTCAAATAAATAGCTATCATAAGGCGATAGACGTAACTTTGCTTTCTTGCAAGGAATTCGGACACATTTTGTCAGCGTTGCATGCTTGCCCGTTGTAAGAGCTTGACGCCATTAATGTGTCTCTCTAGTGCTCATCGTAACATTAGCAGTCGCTTATTCATGAAATTATTTTTGGTAGGCTTCGATTTTTCGCAGCAGATTATCAGATCGCAAGTACTGGAGTACTGGAGTATGTACAGGATCATAGGCAGCTAGTAGAGCTTGTGTAAAAATTGCTTATGCGTGATTTCTTGGCAGGCGGGTGGATCAATTTTCATTTTCTCGAAATCTCGCTCCCCGCGTGGGCATTGTGAAGGACTCGAGTGTTGGCCTTGGTAGGGGGCATACCTGGCAATATTGTTGGCACAGTCCCTCTGTTTTTGATGGGGAAGAGATGGCAGGAGTACATTTTTG
>LD356824.1:500189-519560 GCA_001465055.1 Ptychodera flava
GGATGAAGATGTAGCAACTTTTATCCATGGCAACAAGAATCAAGTCCATGAGTTCAACGAGATTCCAAAGATCGACCGAGCAACACGACTTCACTATCACACGGACCCAAGGTCGCAGTTTGTACCCCCCAAAGATAGCAAAGCAAGGTTTGGGGAGGTGAAACGTGCCCTCCACACCGGCGACACTACCAGTTCTCTGTCGGAGAGACTCGGCAGGAATTTCGAAACCTGGGACGAAGATGTAGCCCACATGCTCCACAATCTTCCCAGCAAACCTGTTTTCGGGAGACCAAGGAAAGATATTCGGCCTGCTTCAGCTCCACCAGCTAAGTATGTGCCGGTAAGTTCTGGCATGAGCTTCAGTGTGAGACATTGCCACACAGAATCTTCCACGCCCCAACCCAAAACAAGCCAGAGGGAACGACTAAAGCAAGCTGTAAGGGACTATGGCGCTACTGTGGTTGTGTTTCATGTTGGCATATCCCTAATGTCCCTCGGTGGATTTTACCTGGCCGTATCAAGGTGATTGATGTCACCATGCTTATAAATACATCCATCAACTGGAACCATTTCCATGACATGACATCCATAACAACAGAAATCTGTATTTAAATATCTCTCATCATTCCTTGTTGAAATAAATTAACACTTTGTTAAATTCGGGTACCAGCATCTTGAAAGGCTGAAAACATTCAGGTCCGTTTTCATATATCAATATCAGAATGCCAACAAAACCCAGTGAGTGAGAAAAAAAGGAAATTGCAGTGAATCTTTCACAGCATCATCTCGTACCTTCATCCATGTATTAGGTTTTAGTACAAGCAGTTGAGTTTTTGCTGTTATATACTGACCAATTCATACATTTTTGAGCAAATTGGATCAATAGCAAGCCTTTAATTTTGGTAGTTGTCACAAAATTCCAAGTGAAATTAAGATGATGGAGAGAGTTAATGAAATTCTGCTGCCATATCTATTTCTAAGAGTTTTCACCTAGTCAAATATTGGATCCCCTAGCTGACATTGAAAATCTTTGCTGAAAATACAAGTCTGTCGAATTTAATGGACTAGAGAAATGTCCAAATCAAACTGTAACAAGTACGTCATGGAAATGGTTCTGTTGATCTGAGCTAATCACTAATTAAAATGCTGCTTTCACTTGCTGCCTTTTCAGTTATGTTACACTAACATGAATGTTTTCACATTTACTGAGCATGTACAGGTTGTCAGGTGATCTATAATATATTATCCTTGAGCAAATAACTGACTAAAATACCTACAGTACTACATGTTGAAAAGAGTTCATAAGCTAGATCTGTATCTCAGCACACAGCACTTTTATCAACGGGGCGGGTAACATTTCAAATGTTTAAAAATAGGCCAAAAAAAATCAGCAGAGAAAATGTCACATGTAAGAGATAGACAAAATCTAAAATATTGATAGCATTTTAATTTATGTTCAATTTACTCTCAATTTATTTTAAAATTGTAAGTAACAGTGTAGTGTAGAGAAGTGGATATAAAGTGGATGCATGTGATATGCTAGGGATGATATGTTGGTTCTGCAATGCTGATTTGGATGTGTTACTAATTTTAGATGTCACCTAATAGGTCTCAATTCATGTCCAGTGTGTTGTTTGCGTCATGGTTGCATAGCATTTTCTTCAAGTATTTTTATGCTATGGCGGAATGTCCAGAGCTGACCTACTTTTCCATGTAGCTTGAATGACCTCCTTGTGTTGCATGTTTCAGGTCACATTGCATACAACAGGTGACTGATGTGTACATTGCTGGGTCTAGCGAAGGCTTGAGGGGGGAGGAGGGTGGGCAGTGTTTCTTGTCAAGATGTAAGATTGAAGAGGATTGGTTTTTGTCATAATTGATTTTCTACCTCAAATTCTATTGGCTGATAAGCTGAAAAGACCGGTCACAACTAGATTTAAGATTACGTAAGTCATTGTGTATTGTGTTTTGTAGACAGTTTTGTAGCTGCACTGCTAATTCGCTCTGCACTTTCATTATCAGATCTTACACAGCCAAAATGTGATCAATATTATTGGTGCATGAAATTTTAAAAAGGACTGTTCTTTTTCTACAATGATAACTCTCTCTTTTTCATTACATATTTCTAAGGTGTTAAAAAGAATATTTCTGATGATCTTCATTGTGAAGTCAGCTGACCCATTAATCTCACATGACTGTCAATGTCATGTGATGTGACATTCTGTCTTTCTAATGTCAGGTGCATATTAGGTACTTAATCCATTTACCTAAATTTAGCCATGTTCAGCTTAACTGTCATTGTGAACAGAAGTAAATTTGTTAATTGCACACTGAAAACTCTATTAAAATTTTTTTTTATTTTGTCGGTATTAATTTTGCCATGCTTGTAATGAGACAGGCCTGTTACTCTACGGTTCTTTCATTACTAAATCTAAATGTTTAGATTGCTTATCAGTACATATTTATCATTAACATTCTTTTTTAGGGTCTGTGATGTCTGTAGCTAGTAATTCCCTGTGAAGGACTTTCAGCATCTACCAGGCACCGATTTAACCGCCCTTCATATTGTATAACACAAATCAATGAAACTAATTACATGAATATTAATGTAAAAGTTAGACAAACAATAATATGAAGGTTGATAAAATTTTATATTTCTACTGAACTTGTATATACAATCTGTGATTACTTTTTCTTAAACAGATTAGCGCAGTAATTGATTCAACTGTTCAGTAGAATCATTCATAGTGGTAGTTAGTTAAGATTAGTTCATCGCAAGTGTTTTGTCACTATTGTGTTTTTGAAATTAAGGCGCTGGTCAAATGAAAAAGCAATAGAATTTAGCTTATTTAATTTCATAACAATGATCTACGTGTACATCTGCTAAGAGTTTCAAGCAAATTATTTGATCAACTTTTCTCGCCATCAGTTCCATTCAGAGAAGACCACAAAAGTCACCCAGACAGTGGCAAGGAGTGCAACTTTAACGTGCAGACCATTCTTAGAAAATAACTCTTTTCATAGCTTCATGTCCCTCCGCATAGTCATGTTATGCAATGGTAATATTACAGTCCTTCATGAAATGTCACTGGATTTGAAATATTAACATCACTGGCAAACATGTTCTGACATACCTTACGTGATTTACCGGATGGTACATGCAAGAATTTGTCTCTAATTAGTACTGGAATAAAACTTTCCCTTGGACTGTAATGGTCTGTGGAACAATAGTTAGCAATGAAGATAAATTCATACAAAAGTGAAAGTTCAGTTCTACCCACACAGATTTTATGTAACTTTCTTCTTAAAGTTAATGCTATCTGTAAGTGATAGTTTACATCCTGCTACATGGAAAGTGTTCAGATTTTTCCTGGTATGAAACAAAATTATACTTATTTACAGTATTCCCATGGAACGTTTCTAAGGGTCACACAAATACAGTCCTTTGGTTTTCGCATTCAAGTCTTTACATTCAGCTTAGGCATTATTAATCATCTCCAGACGAGAATTAGAGAGTTGATATTTGAGGAGAGAGACTGCACATAATGTAGTTAAGTTAGCATTCAGAAAAACTAAAAACAAAGAAGGTATTCAACTGAAGACTTGAGTACGGAGAGTGTACCCAGTCAGTGAACACTCATCCATTTTGTGTCTTTCCTTCCTGTTGTCTTCAAAGAAATTTCTGACTGCATAAGAATCCTCAAGAGGGCATAGCCTTCACTCATGCTTCAATTTGACCTTCTCAGTGTATTATCAGGTACATGTCAAAGGTTCATGGACTTGACAGCTAGCATATCTTTCATAGCAGTGGACTTGACAGTGTAGTGTACTTTTCATAGTACTGATAGTACACTGAGCAGACCCAATTCATGGGATCCAGCTACCAGTTATAGTACACTGTGTAGACCCAATTTATGGGATCCAGCTACCAGTTATAGTACACTGAGCAGACCCAATTCATGGGATCCAGCTACCAGTTATAGTACACTGTGTAGACCCAATTCATGGGATCCAGCTACCAGTTATAGTACACTGTGTAGACCCAATTCATGGGATCCAGCTACAAGTTATAGTACACTGTGTAGACCAAATTCACGGGATTAAGCTTCATCAGTGTCTTTATAAGGAGATTAATCTGACTTGCAGTGTTCTGAACTTCAGTCAAGTCAGGAATTTCTGGATATCAACATTAGCTCTATACCAGTTTGTGAAATTATGTATCTTTCTTGTGTCAGTGGTGCATCTATATAGCATAGAGAGCCATTAGAATAGTTAAAGCTAAAAAGCACACAGCAGTTATCTTGCTAAGGAAGGTCAAGTTTGCATCATTTAAACAAGAGGTCATCTTGAGTGAACTTTTAACTGTGATCAGCATGGTCAAGGCCTGTTGACACTGCGATTTATATGTACATGTATGTTGCTCAGAGTCAAGAATACACTATCATGTATCTCACAGTGTAGAAAAGATTGAGGTCTTTCAAATATATCTATATTGGCAAAAGATCATTTCTTAACCTCTATTTCACTGCAAACATAATCAAAATGTCCAACCAGGGTACGATGTGATTTAGTTGGTCTTTGTTGTAACTGGATGCTAATTTGGAAAATACATATTTTTATAAATTCTTGTGACTGATCATGTGGATGATACAGTTCTACATGCTTTGTGCTGCACAGCAATAATACTCGCGGCACTTGTAAATTCCATGTTCTTGAATGTCTCTGGGCAGTCAGTGTGAGAAGAGAAATTTCAACGAGTGTGGATAAGAAATACGTACCAGCACATTGTGTGCCCTTTTGAGATTTTCTGAAATTCTTTTGAGTTTAATCTAACATTGACATTTTTTTAAAAGTCAGAATCAACAATCATGATTCAGTGACATGTCAAAGTAGCATATTTAGCACATCACAGGGTAATCATTTTAACCATAGTAGACAATAGAGGGAGAAGATTAATCTCAGTATGTATTAATAGACCGACATGCCTGCATGCTATGGAATGGAAATGTTAAAACTAACATAGTTGACAAAATGAGCTTCCAGTCCAATTTCATTGAGACAAAAATGTATTTCAGGAGCAGTAGATCACATCAAAAAAAGAAGAAAGCTGTTTGAAAAAGCCTAGAATGTTTTATGCTAACCAATGGAAGAATAGTTGCAGTGACTTTCATTGTTTATGTGAGACAAATTGCAAATGTTAAAGTTTGCCACAAAGACTAATTACATTCTTTCTTCTTTTCCCACAGTGGTATTGATATGCAAGTGATACTAAATAAAGTTGGCATGGGACAAGCCATAGCAGACTCCAAAGTTGCAGCAGGAGCCAGTACATTTGTTGTGGCGTACGCTGTTCACAAGATGTTTGCACCAGCACGCATTGCAATAACTCTGACATCCACGCCTTTCATTGTGCGGTATCTTCGTAGAGTTGGTGTGTTGAAACAGCCTGTTTCAAAATGAACATACCAGATTGTTACTTTTCATGTCAATATTTATGTTTTTCATAAGCTTTCTGTATCGCTGGAGAAGTTTCAGGGTGTTAACCTGGGCATATTGCGTCCTCTGCACTTTTTCATGCACCACACTTTTCATGCCTAAGTTGGGGCAAAGTTCATGAAAAGCGAAACTTTCTATTTGGCAACTTACCTTAAGCAAGCAGAACTAAGACAGTTTAGTTTCACAAAACAGTGTATTTCATATATGGGTATAACTTTTTCAGTGATATATATCAAAAATTCATCATCTCCAAGCCAGTACTTTGACAACCTGCAAAACACGCACAGGACATCTTTGAAGAGATCTGCTATACAACGCACACCAGTAGTTCCCATGCCGTTCACTTGAAACCAGTCGTTTACAAGCCTAGCAGCCTCTACCTCTGCTTGGTTCTAATTGTTGATTTACCCTTTGAAGTCAGGTGATTTTCATTTAGCCTATGTTACATTAGAGTAAAGCAGTAACGTACAGCAAATAATACTGTATTCTATATCAAGTTCATTGGATAATTTGCTTGATGTTGTATTGATGGAGTTAAAAGCAATACAGATGTAGAAAAGCATTAACTCAACTTGCAAGACATTTTGAAGTTACTACTTGTATAGTCACGTTTTCATGAGAGAGCTGTGTAGATGCATTTAAAAATATCCAGCTTGGGCAAGCTTGAAGCGTTCTTAATAGTCATAAGTCTTATTGTATTCTGTGTATGTGATGTTGTAATTTATTTGTCAATCATTTATAATTGATCAGTAAAATGTAATTTTAATTTTTTAGTGCCTTGTCATGTGGAACTGACTGTCAGCTGTGCACGTTTTGTGGTAGAATTGCTTTGTACCTGTTATATCAATACTATGTTTGTTTATATGGAAAGTTTGGCAAATCTTTCATTGAAAGTTGAAAATCAAAGGCATCGACTATTGAAAAATTCAAATCTAAGAATATATTCACCAAAAATCAATGGGAGCTGTGGAGTAATAGTGTACAATAGCTAGTTTAAGACGAAAACTTATAAATTCAGATTGAAATAGGAAATCATGACAGTCAAATTTTGTTTTATAGTATGATGATAGACAGGCCATAGAGTGAATTTTATTTAAACGTAATACAAACATAGTTTCATTTTTGTTTTATGAAATAAATAATACAGTAAAATATTTGTCTCCTCTCTAAGTATTTCCTGTTCTCACTGAATGGGTTGTTTATGATTCTCACAAGAAGAGGCTTTACATTATGAGCCGTTCCACTGTACAAAGAGGTTAACTCCTAGAATTCATGGAGAATTTGTAATTACTGCAAGTGTCATAAATGAGCAATGCATTATCAACCAATCACTTACCACAAGACAATATCAATATGGTAACTTACATGTAACTTACAAATTATGGAATATATAAAAATACCCCTGCTGAAGGTTGCTATAGCAGTGATCTTGGTTAATGTGCAATTTAAAACACAAGCAACTAGGAGAGTGCAATACCAGGGAGTAATATCACTTGGAGCGAACTTTACTTAAAGTGAATGCATTCTTGCTACAGAAAACATAAACCAGTAGAGAGAGAAGGGCTGTACTGTCTGTGCAAAAAGTGGTACCCTCTGTAGTTTGAGCATCAAAAAAAGCAGGAAGAAGATTTGAAATTGAGCTACCACAGCCGAACAGATAATTTTTGGACTGTTACTAAACATTGACAAAGACCAGCATAACAATTACACATACTGATACTAAGCTACGACAGTAGAAGTGAACCAGATGGGAATAGTTCAATACTGGTGTGACAATGTGCAAGCCAAATGTTCGATCTGATAAGGCAGTTTTAGAATTATAATAGTACAAAATGCTTATGCCGTTCTGTTAATTGTCCCCATGTTCTAACATCAATTTGTTCCCATTATCCAAAACACACTTTTTTCAGCATTAACCTTTACACTAATTGATCAACCTATTTTAGCTTAATCATATGCGATTGGTTGAATTGTAAACTTGAGAGACTTGACTCACACATATCTTCGTCAAGTTCTGAGGAATGGTAAGCACCCCCGAAGAGGCAATATTTTACAATGGAAAACATTGAGCGAATGGTTTCATCTCTCCGCCAAGAACACTACAGCAGTCAGTGTATAACATTTTATTTCCAGACACGTCATCTCTCACCCAAGGTAAATGTTGATAAGTGTTCTTCAATAAACAAATGGTCTCACCATGAAATAAATGCTCTAGTGTGATGTAATAAGATATGTATACTTGGTAGACAGGGGTGACAGTGACATTGGTCTCATCGTATATTCAAATTCCAAAGGTGTCACTTGACCAACAGCTCAAGTACAAGTAGATTTTTCAGGTATGAGGAGACTACACAAATAGCATGTGTACTTTGAACAAACTAGCAATGTTCAGTATTTTCTTTCTGTTGTATACAGCTTGTGGTGAAACATCAAAACTATCTCTGTTGTGTTTTTTAACTTAAAATTTAATTTTCCATAATGAAATAAAGACCTGTTCTCTTCTTCCTCAGGGTATGGTCTTTGTTCCAAATGTGCTACTAGTGGTGTTGACCATAAACACTCATTTTTGGTTACAATACGCTGGATCCTGCATTTAACCATAGTGAGTTCTGAATTACAGGAACCATAATTAGATTTGACATAATACCTTGCAAGAGAACCAACCCATTTCGGAGTAGTGTTCAAGGATATTATATACATACAAAATATTTCTAAATAAGCATGAGAAGGAGTGTGTCTCTGACAGTATACATTGACTTCAAGTCTGTGTATTTTGGCTTTATCAATATCGGAACAGAGTAAGTTAAAGGAATTAACTTCAGTAAACTCAGGTGTGTTGATGATGGGGACTGTCATGCTCAACTGTTGTATACACCTAGGCTATACAAAATGAAAGATTACATACTGCTGAGATCACTGATGTATTCAAAATGTAAAAACAAAGACCATGTCACTCCAGTGTCTGACCACAACTTTTCTCAGCTGTCAACAAGACTTGTCAACAGAAAACATGAACCTGCCAAATCAAAACATTAACGGATGAAGCAAAAGTTTGACTCCCCAGACAAAAAAGATAAACCACAGCAGCAATTCGCTCAGTTTACTTGTTTACCTTTGTCCAGTACTTTAACTCCGTAATGACTGCATGAATACAATTTCACAAATTCAAAGGGACAGAGATTTAGGAGAGGGAAGGCAACCTTGCCAGAGTTACAGGATTTGATTGTCCAGTTACTGGTGATTTTTCATTGTTCCAAGTGGTGGTGTTAAAGTTTCGTTTCAGCAATTGTGGGATTCAGTATATGACCTATATGGCAACGTTTTGTATTGAGTAAAGCAAGCATCTCTTCCAGTTGTTTCTCCTGTGTCAATATCTGTTTACGTAAATCTAATGGCTTGTGGTTCAATACACAGCGAAGGCCTCTCTATACATTAGAACAGTAATCTTTGCTATGTATCCAACAGTAAGCAATTATAAGTAAATCCTGTTGATAGTTTCACAACTTTACAAAGATGGACAGTTGAATTGGCCACCTTTCCACAGGACTGAACGTCTGAGCAACGTCTGAGAAAAGAATTGTTCGTGATATTTCGAGGTCAAAATTGAAGCCGTGGTTTAACAGGCTCCCTTTGGGCAAAACTTTTCTACTTCACACCATGATATTTAAACAAGTTGAGTGACAGCTGGAGAAACTTGTGGTGAGTCCAATGGCTGCATTGCCTTTGTTTTTGACATTTTGAACATATCAGTGACTTCAGCAGTGGACAAAGTTATAGAGAACAAGTGGGCTTGCCTACCCATAACATGTTAGATTTCTGATTTGATTCAATCTCAGTATTTCTTAAAATTTCGGATATCAACCCCATCAATGCAATCACATAATTATGTAAAGTTTTCTTTAATATAGGATAACATTCCCAAAGCAATGGGGCACCAAATATGCTGTAAGGGCAATCAACAGGAAGTTACAATATACATCCAAATTCACTGAAGATAAACTAACAACACTAATATTGTGAAAAGGTAGGTATGAGAAGCAACGACAGTAATGACAAAATCCCACATAAGACACAATTTAAGAAATACTATGGTTTATTGAAATGTCTATGTAAACTAAATTATAATTTCAAATACAAAAAGACACTATGAATGAAAAGTGGCACCATGGAGAATTGAAAAAGAGGATAGAAATATCTAGACACACTGTACTTTGCAAAATATTTCACAAAGTTACTAGGGGAAAAGTATGTGCATTAGCTGTAAGAAGCTGAAGAATATGACACTGAGTATTTGCAGAAAGGTGTAAAGTGTCATAGAGTGCACCAGCTCGTTTTTATATTCTATTGCTTTTTTATAGCCTTGTTTAGCACTTTCAATATTTTGTATCAGTGCAATGCAGACGATAAACTTACGGTAACTTCCTGCATGTGATAGTGGGAAGGACTAAGAGTCCTTTCAACTAAACTGAAGCAACAAAAGTTTGTGAAACAAATCAAGACAAAATTATGGAAAAAGATTCAGAAAACAAAAGAAGACAAAAAAATCTATAATGAACAAACAACTAGAAATGATGGGCCAAGTGTAAATTTCACAAGTAACAGTGCAATGCATACACAGACAATATCACACACACATAATGCAATTCTAGACACACCACCATAGAAAGCAAGTTGATGGAATATGTACATGGTGGGCAGTCAGAAAATGATATTTGGGTGCCTTTATTTACAAATAATCTATGAAGGGTATGTAAAATATCCCTTCTTGTGATAATATCATATAAACATCAAATGTAAATTGTGGGATCATTTATACAGACCAACTGTCACCAGAGTTTACATATATCTCTATCATTCAATATCTCTGCTGGTTTTACCTCAGAAACACACTTCAATTGAGAGTTCTAGCAGTACCAATCTTCAGAAGCACTGTCCTAAGAAGGGCACTCTACAGAAATATGCTGATCATAGAGCAGAGTCCTTGCAAAGAACTTTCAACTTCAGTCACCCACTTGTTTCTTCAATCTGTTGACACACACACACCCACAGACATTGGCAAGTCTATCTCCCAACCATAGCAAGAAATATCTTTTGTCTTTCAAACTGCATTGATTGTCCCTAAAAGACATATTTAAGTTTCAGGTCAGAAAAATATTTCAGATAACAATTATAATGGTACCATTTTTTCAACATGGAAATTCGAAAAACAAAATATCTAAAAACATGAAAAGGGTGAAATAGCATCCAAACATAAATTGACCAAAGACTTTTTAATCATTCAGACTTGATTATAAGTTTTCCTCTACTCAGTTGAACAATAAATTTTACATGTGTTTAGATTTGCTTTGATCATCTTGCTATCGCCAAACAAGTGAAAACAAGCCCTACAAATTTTGTTGAGTCATTTCAAATTTCACAGATGATGTCAGGAAAGGCCATTTTTCAAATATTGTAAAACAGGAAAATTCTGATTCCTTAAAAAAAGTAAAGTAATTTCAAAAAATTGACACACAATGGTCAATAAGCTTGTAATTTTTCGAATGCAGACTGGTAATTGTGGCCTCTTTTACAGACCACTGAAAATATTATAATATTAAATCTGATACATCAATCTGTGGGAATGATTGTTTTTGAAACACAATTTACTTTACTTTTTTGATGTTCAAACCTCATATATAACAAGTGATAAATTTACAGATTCCAAGGACATGGATTCCAAAGTCTGAAAGTTCCTGTTTGTGTCATCTGTAACATTCTCATTTGTTCTCATTGAAAATTTTGAGTAAATCCTTTGGAGTTATGCTATTTGGATTTATGTTATGAGCCACCAGGTCATTTGATACAAAAAGGAAACACAAAGGCAGTCAGTGAATTTACAATGTATTTTTAGAATGCTGTCTTTTGAACACTGCCCAAAATCACAGATCAATCAACTTTGGAACCCAATTTGCTTGTGTTTGCACATTGTATGCCTGCACAATCTTTTCAAATAAAACTATGCTATGGTCAGATGATTTCTTGCTCTGTTCAGGACTTCAGAGCACATCAACCAATTCCAATGTCAGTGATCTTCCTAATAACAAACACAATGTGTGTAGAATCTTTTGACATATGTACAGGAACATGAGTTCATCATGGATTGGGTCACGAAGATGTAGCAGGTGTGGTACTTTCTGACTGTTCTCTATACTCTAGAATCCAGGAATGCTGAAGTACGCCCTCTAGAGATAGTCGCATTGCTGGATTGTGCCTCAGCAGCTGTGTCAAAAGAGAAGAAAACATGTTAGTTGGCAGTGACCTTGTGCAGTGCCTGTTTAGCAATAGTTGTGAAAAACAGGTGTTTAGTGTGACCAAAATTTTGCCACACTATGTGAAATGTCTTTGTTGTCACTAACACTTGTCTTCAACACAACTGACAAAAAAAAAATAAAGCAGTCATCTTCTCAAGGCCCAACAACAGCTTCTTTTGCACTTTTTAATTTTACAAAATATCTAGTTTCTTTCACATGAACAGCAAACATGTAGTAAAGAATGATTAGAAGATCACCAGACTGAGTTCCAGTATTACACTGAAATTGATTGTAACTGCAGGATGAACACAGAACATAAAACTGCGGTCTCAATTTTTTCATTCAATATTATTCCATTCTTACTTCACTGCTAACACATTTCAAGTAGAACCTACTTTTGATATGAGATCCCTGGCACCTTCACTGACATATGGAGGAAATCTGTAGTCAACCTTGGAAATTTTTCTGTATGTTTCACTATGTCCTTCTGCTTCAAAGGGTGGCTTGCCAACCAGGAACTCATAGCAAAGTACACCAAGGCTCCACAGGTCAACTTTTTCATCATGCATTTTACCCTCTATCATCTCAGGTGGGAGGTAGTCCAGGGTGCCACACAGAGTTGCTCGTCTGTAAGATATAAGTTTGATATGATTAAATACGATCATCCAAAATATCTGTTGAGATGGATAAGTACATACATACTTGGGATACTTGGACGTACATCTGTAGTATACTTTCAAGCTAATACATGTAGTTCAAATATGCAGAACAAAGACCAAACTGTTGAGCATGGTGTATTCTGATTCCCTTTTTTGATGGTAAGTAAATGCATTGGCAGTGCATATTAGACCACTTAACAGAGACACTCGGCATGTGCCTCTACCTTGAATAAGGATTAGCCCTCATATTGCACAATCTGGAAGTTACTAGTAAGTCAAGAGACTATATAGTGCTCACTGCAAGTGCCCTCTAGTGTTATGAGTGGTCCAGCAGTTTGTTGACATATATGTAATATGTAAGCAAATGTTGACAAGAACCTCAGACTCACAATGTGAACTCATGAGATCAAGAACAAGGTTTTATGAAAGCCATCTGAAATTGTGACTGATCTTTCTCTGAGTGTTGATTACAGTGGTTTCCTTGTGTCGGTGTAATCTGAAACTAGACTGTGCAGAAAGTGCTTGGGACACTCAATGCAACACCGACAATATGTTATGGCCAAATATCCATTTAGATTGCATTACCTTGATGAAGGAGCATGCACAGACCATCCAAAGTCAGCTATTTTCAAATCTCCACGTAGACTTAGAAGTAAATTTTCAGGCTTGATATCTCTGTGGATAACTTTCTTTGTATGACAGTACTTAAGGGCATCTGCTAGTTGTGCTATGTACTAGGAAAGGAAAATACATGGTTTCTGTTATTAATATTATGCTACAAGTTTGTGAAGAATATATAAACTAACTCTTTACTGAAAGATTTACCAACTCAGATTCCAATGCAGGGCTCGAAATTAACTTTTTACCCTTGTAGTCCACTTGGGCTACCATTTTCTAAAGTTGGTAGTCCATGAATATTTTAGTTTAGGGATACTGTACTCGTCCAAGTATAAGCCCCAGTTCAGAAACACAAAATAGCAGTAAAACTAGGGACTTCAACTCGAGAAACCCCATGTTATGTGTCACGAACGCTTAATTTATGCTAATTTATGTACATTTTAACACTTTCGATCACTTTCAAAATCGGCTTACACATCCAAAGAAATTGTAACTTGAGTAAAGGAAAACAGAAAAAAAATATTCGCATGATCTGTATGAACTGGTATGCCTTGTTACACCCGAGTCTCTCTATACAAAACGTAATACATTGATACTGATCGACAACCACAGACAGCGAAACTCAGCCACAGTGTTTTATATTGCTATTTCAAATCAAACTGATTACACAATCTCTTGATACAGAAGTGACAGTTTTGTGAAATTTCAGCATCAAAACCTCAAAACTTGACACAAGTACGGTACATCTTGTATGCTGCCGACCAACAGCATAGTGTGAACACACGGAAAAGCAACTCAACATTCTGGTATCAAACGCTCGGCATCTTGTGAAAACAACAACATAACAATTGAAATTTTAATAGTTACTAGAAAAAAAAACTTCAGAGATGAAATGATAATTGCTTCAAACAAATGAAACTGCATGTTGACTGCGTTTAGCTCATCCCAAAGTGACGGACATCGCACGCCAAGTATTTCATTTCCCAGGCTTTGGTAGTCCGTGTGGGCTACCATTTCACGGACTTTGGTAGCCCCGGGGAAAAGTTGGTAGTCTGTGGACGCGGGACTACCGCTAATTTCGAGCCCTGCAATGTCAATCATTTTTCGATACAACCGATCAAACATCAGGGCCATGACTTGACAGGTACAACAGGAGACATG
Organism: Ptychodera flava; assembly: GCA_001465055.1. Classification (NCBI taxonomy): domain Eukaryota; kingdom Metazoa; phylum Hemichordata; class Enteropneusta; family Ptychoderidae; genus Ptychodera; species Ptychodera flava. Next base: position 514,414 of record LD356824.1, read on the forward strand.
AAGTCTTCATTTTCTATCAAAAGAACTTTGTTACAAATAATACTTACTGTTGCAGACCTCCTTTCATCAAACCTCCCACACTTCTGTAATTCTTTGTACAGTTCACCTCTCGGTGCAAATTCCAAGATGAGATAAACCCTTGTGTCATCATAAAAATAGCCATACATTCGTAGGATATTTGGATGCCTGTAGCAAAAGCAGAATAGGTAGAAATGAAAAAGATGTCAATAAGCTGTACTGGTTCTTTGCAGGAAAGGTTTAAACTGGTTATAGCACATGATTTCATAGAAGTGCTTGCTGTGAGTTGTTAGTGAAACAGCAACATTTCAGGGACTGATATTGCATTCATCTGTAGACAGCTATGATAGCATCTGTTATATGCCAAAGATTTGCAATGGTAGGAATATAGTACAACCTTTACACAGTTATATTGGCAGAAATGTAAACTAGGTTTGGTAACTGGGTCACAATTCTTTCCAAACGGAAGATCTTGACACAAAGCTTGTATATATTCACATTCAAACATTTCTTCACTGTTTGGAGATACCATGTTTTTGGTGAAAGAAAACAGCAGTGCACAGAGTTAGGCAAATCTGCAATACCTGCTCTCTATGCTTTCTTACCTGAGGTGTGTCTGTATTTCAATTTCTCTTCTAAGTTGATGTTCTACACCTGCTTTTTGTAACTGTGACTTGAAAAGAACTTTCAAGGCAAGGATAAACTTGCTTTTCTTCTCTCTTGCTAGGTACACATTACCAAATTTACCCTTTCCAAGAGGTCTACCAATGTCAAAGTCATTCAGACACCACCTTCGTCTAGATATGAACAAGAAACAGGGGTCAGATTTGTACCATAAAAGCAAGACAAGGTACGTATGAACTTTAGCTGAAAGAGAATTCTTTACACGTTTCTGAAATAAGACTAGCTTGCATTTAAGTATCTTTATGCATTGCTATGGCAATATCAAGAGCATTTTCGGAGAAGTTGCTTATTGAGATTTTTATGCATCAACATGATTTAAGTTCATATTTGAACAAAAGAGGATATTTCACATTTTCTTGTCATTAATTAAAACATTTAAAACAATGAAGACTTTTGTTTGTCCTGTAAGAGAGGAACAACAATGGCTGAGCAGTCATTCTATATTTCATGAACATGTTACCTTACAGCAGGTACTGAGAGATTTTAAAAGGAGGGGGTAATCAGAACTGTGCTCAAAGTTCATATGGGACCAATTACGACTAAAGTAAACACTGAAGAAACTTGAAAGATGTTTGTTTTAATGTACCATAAAATTAAATGTAGCAGCTAGTTTTCATACACTGTTTGTAAACAAGAGTGTTGTACAGGTGCAGTTCCGATCTCTCCCTTCAAAATTCCCTTACATGGCATGCAGATAGAAAGTACCACGCATTATCTCATACCTGTTGCTTTTAGCTGTGCTACTACTGGATGGTTCAGCGTTTTCACTGTTGCCACATGCAGTCTCTACATTCTGAGGTTTTGCTACTTTTGTTGTAGATGGATTCATCACTTGTTGGTTTCCAGTTGTCTGTTTCAAAACCCTCTTGGCTCCTGTCTCAGATTTGCCACTTGAACCAGCAAGCTGCAAAGGGAACCCGAAATTTTTACACCAGCATTTTGGTCAGTTCACAGCCAAACAGTTTAGTACAATCAGTCACTGATTTCAAATGTGTCCCCTGACAATATACATGCAGTATGTTGATTGTCTGGAAGGCAATGTACATGTACATATACTGTACATATGAATAATGTACATTCACATGATCATGATAGTGACTTGATGAACCAAATCCAGAATAAAATGTCACACTCTGACTGCTAAGGACAACAGTGTCCTTTGGAAAATGGAAGCTGACAAGACAATCCTACACTATATTGCAGTATGTGTGGCTAAATGTGCAAACAGGAGTACACATACCGTAGTTCTGTTATAAGGGTTTGCATTGGCTTTGTAGCATCATGGTTGATTCAAATCCCAGGATTTACCCATTTGCTATTTGTGATCAATCTGAATGCAGTCATCAACTTTGTGGATTTCTGCTCATACACAGAGTGTATAATAAATAGCCATTGATAACTGCATGTGTTAAATTTTTACATCGTTGTTTCATAAAGTTATGTGATGAATGATGAATATGGTGATTTTTTTGTACAAGGTAAGAAGAATGTGCTGCTTATCCAAACACTCGCATATCAGACAAGAAATGTTACATAACATAATTCTGTATAATAATAACATTTCTAAAAGAAGTGAAAGCATCCCAAGGAAACCACATTGTTTCTTGTATGAAAAGACAAAGTTACTATCTCCCGACTTTATCACATAGATTCATGTGAGTAGTGGTTTGTTTTGTTCTGCTTAAAGAATCTTGCACAGTCCTAAGCCACCAATATAGCTTTAACTCTGAATGCAATCAAACACACATCAAGGACATGATTTCTGGTGTGTATCAGAAACCATATCATTGACTATAGGGCTTCGAGAATTTAGGCTTTAGGAAAACAAGGTTCTGTAGCTCCATCAGTAAAGAGATCAGACCCCTCTTTCCTGAGAGCTTACCTGGTTTTCTTTGTTCCCAGCTATACTCAGACCTTGCACCTATGAATTGAATTTGTCAAGAATGGTTTAGCAGACTCTCCTATTATATGAAAGGCTGAATTTTGAAAGCAAATGGCACTTCAATTAGACAGAAAAAATATGTGATCAAGCTTAGTAACACTGAAAATATTAGTGTGAATTTTCAAAACAAAAATGGATTAATGTAATGATACCCTTCATTTACTGAAATCTGACAAATTTTGCCAAATTTCCTACCCATAATTATACCTACCCCATTTTCAACTGTTCCAATTTTCGATGTTGTCATAGACGACATTGTGACACGTGATTGCTGGTTGTAAATATCCAAAAATATCAAGCTTGTCACGGTCAGCTGTAATTCAAAAGACGGCAGTTATGTGTTATTTTAAATGCGTAAAATGACAACATAGGATCATCGAGAAGTTTAATCTTCCACAGTTACAATTATAAGTAAGGTTTGTTTTGAAATAAAATTCAAATTAAAACTGAGGTAAAATTCTATGATGGTGTTTCCTTTAACAGAGAAATATCGACTTGTGATCATAGGCATTCATCACCTCATAACATAGCTGCAGTACAGTAGCTCGAGGTTTTGCCTGGGTATTTGGGTCGGACGATAACACTGAACTGTTCTTTCACAACTGTTGTTATTTAATCTTCTAAGCCTTCAAAAATGCAAAAGAAAGACTGCCTATTGGTGTTCTAGTAGTTAAGAATGCTACCCGGCGTCTAATGTGATAGAAATTTGACAAGGTGGAAGCCATTGAATTGAAATAATTACACGGCAACAACTGCAGCGTCACTCACACTTTTTTTTGAAATCGCGGTCCTGCGAATTTAGATAAAGTTTTACAGACTGCCATGTTGTGAGTGAACAGCTTAAAATTTCTCCATCCAAAACTGCATAAAAGTTTTATATTTAGTTCTCTGACATATCTACTGTAATATTGCTCTCGGTGCATGAAAGCATATAACAAAGAATTTGAAACGTTTTCAACCCACTCCACTGGTTCAGTGGTTATGGTAGCTACTACTGATTCGAAAGTTGTAGAAATGTTACTGTTAGATCACGATCTATGCATGTTGGAAAATCTATTTTGTACTATACTTACAATATTTTATGCTATACTTGCTATACTTAAGAGTTCTTCTATTCCAAAATTTTCAGATCTATGTAAAATAACGCTGTATTTGACCTTTCTTCGGTACTGCTTTTCTCTCCGTCGTTGCCGTTCATAAGGTTCTGATCAGATTATGAAGGTTTTAAATTTGAACCCCGCGCGATAGGCATTGATTGGCTGAGACTGTACGCAGGAATGCTTATGAATATGTATAATTCTATCCTCGTACAATAAGAGTATTTCGAAAGTACACAGAACGTCTACATCTTCATCCTTGTAACATACTTTTTACGACATAAAATTTACTTAGTTTTATATAATTTTGAATTTTATTACCAACATTTGATAAAAAACACCAAATAATTTAAAATATCATCCATATGCAATGTACGCTGTTGCAAAACTTGCACGAGCCTAAATATTCATCACATCGTTCAAACTCTGTGCCGCCGGATTACGATGTATTTCGAATCAGAAACGTTTTAGTAATTGTTCGTTTCACTAAAACAAAAAATTGAATGTTATCACGTTGTTTTCTGTAGCTAGCAATGCTAATATAGTTTGCCGACAAGTTACCGGAAACACGGCTTGACCCAGGCCTGCTAAGCTAAAGGTCACAAGTGTCACCTGACTAAAGGTCAAAAATATGGCGGATGAACCTGGCAGTTTGTTGGACACTGACAGTGAGGATGAACTGCCTGCAGGTTGGGAAGAAAGGAGCGCAAGAGACGGAAGGGTTTATTATGCGCAGTAAGTCAAATACCGTTAACTGTGTTAATTTCGTCTCTATAGAAGAAGAGTGGAGGCGATGGATGGTGATTAGTGTGGGCTTTATGCGAATCACCGTCAGTACCTCAGGCTCCAGAGTCAGCGTGTCAATATTTACCTCTAATAGCTCTATATAGTTTTACTGTTGCTCTAAGCTGTATCCCTACCACTCTCACGGTTGTGTTGTGAAGTTAGAATCTTTCTAGTTTTACACGTGATGATAACATTGCCAAACGCAACAGCTACATATCTCAGCAAGAAGTACTAGAACTGGGTTGAGGTAGCTCGACAGCTTCTTTCTATGTGCATCTGATTCACGATGCTGAAGTTATTTTCGTATTCGTTTTCGTATTCGTTTTCGTATTCGTATTCGTATTGGAGTCACTGACAAAATTTTTTATTTTTAGTCCAAATTTCGTACGTATTACATAAAAGTTCTGTCTTTACAGAAGTTAACGTGCTTTTTATATGACAATATATCAATACTTCAATATTTGAGAATGTGAGTTGAAAAAGATCCAATCTTTTTAGGCCCTAGATTGAAAGATATCGTTGTTATCATTAGAGGAGAGATTTTAAAAACAAACGGCCAGTACACTGGCACTTCTTAGCTGGGTAGTCTGTTGAATAGATCGATTTTCGGCTCGATCTAT
>LD356833.1:60116-71989 GCA_001465055.1 Ptychodera flava
ACGTTTTCGCTATATATTGCCTTTACCGCATTTTTCCGTAAATTCGTTTGTGCCCACTCAATTTTCATCTGCACGTGGATGCTTACAAACAGTTTCAGTAGCAAAAAGTTCCGACCGATTTACTGTTATTTCGATTTAAATTCGAGAAATATAATATGCATTGCCGAGATATTAGTTTCACTTGGATAAAAAATCCTGATTCAAAATGTTCCAAATAAATACAATTCTGCTAATCGTAAAACATATTTTCGTCCACAGATAATTAATCCGCTTCAATACTATTTATTGTTATTCAGGAGCAGGCGACAATATTTACCAATAGAAAGTAGTACGGGATAACAACAAATTTACATTATTTAGCGTGAAATAACTTCGTAACCATGGTTTTCTATGTAAACATTATTTAATGGCACCTGACCTGTTTACGAAATGGTTTGCTGTGTTAACAAAACACATGAAATATTTTGCTGTAAGTGAGCAATGAGTGATACATTTAAAAGAAGTGATAATTAGGTAAATCAAAAGCTAAAATACTTAGAAAAGTGTCACAGCTTTTTAGAAAATGCAAAAAATATAGAGAGACTATAGTATCTCTGTCTGTGAAAATACCAACTTTATTTCGATGCCAGCAGATTGGTAATCCGTGGTACATATGTAATACTACAACGGTCTTTTCGCATCTTACCGGATTTGCACGCACAAGCTGGTAGAGTATAATACAGTATATGAAGTGCGTGCCCGGCGATTGAAAACGGTCCGTCGTATTGCATAAGTGTTACACGGTTCACAAACCCTATTGGTGAACAGTCGATATTTCCTATAGTGTTCAGAATGTTTCATTTCAGAAAAAATTACTGTAGAAGAGACTTAAGGTCACACCAGCGACCGTCAAAATATCTTGGAACTGAATCGTCAGTGAATTGACGTTTGAAAGGTGAATTATGGCAGGATAGCAGAATATGTTACCATAATTATCTACTATAACTTCTATAGCCACTATTCTTTTCTATGTCATCATCATAATAGCTTGATTATACTTTTATTTTTTTACAGAGATTATTACACTTTACCCGATTGAAACCACCGTATTTTCTACCCTAGGTTGATAGCTGTTGGACAGAATTGTCCCCTAGACTGTCTGCCCAGTTTTAGCGTTGTATTCATTGCTTCGATTTGATAAAGTTTGTATGCGAGGTATGATAGTGAGCGTACGAGCATGAGTGCTCTACGAACTCTACAGCGTGTGGAGGGGTCGCAGTCAGTAAAATTGTAACAGCATAGCTCGGTTATTGAACCAATCTTTTTTGAGATTGGGGATTTGGCCGAACGTTTCTGTCTATGGCTTCTCCGCTAGGTGACTGGGTACCGTACGTTGCGATTTCGAACCCGATTGAAACCACCGTATTACATTAGGTTTTCTGCGATGTCATGTCTCAGACAAGAGTACCTTTTTCGAGGTCTTAAAAGTCAAATTGTTGCCGCAAATTTCAACGAACATGAAGAATTGTTTATCTCCGTTACTAAACAGATGATAGTCAACGCTCTATTTGAACTGTCTCCAGTATATTGTAGCATTAACGTATTTCTTAACAATAGCATGGTTGTGCCAATTGCTGTGTGTCAACTGTTCTTACGCGACTGTCTCTATTACATGAACATTCTATTCTGACAATATTACAGCGATTATCCTTTAGCTTCAAGAATATAGTGTGTCTGCACTGATTGTACAACGATGGCCATTTAAACCAACCCTTATACGGAAAATGTGGTGTCAATAACAGTGTAGATTCTATGTGCCCAGTAAAGGCGCGTCATCACAAATGTTGTAGGCCTATTCAGAGATATATAGCAGTGAGTCTATTTAAGAATGGAATGATATCAATATTTAAAAGAGAACTATAATCTAAGATGTAGGAAATAGATAAGACATGGTCCAAAACTAATTGAACACAGATCTATCAATAATGCAGCCATAGAGCCAAGAGATATAGGAATAGAAAAAGGCGGTTCTATTTGTACCGACTAGGTAAGAATGAATTAAGATTGTTTACCAAAAGGTCCCTTATAAGACAACTTCTTAACGACCAAACCGACGTTACGTTAGCGTATCTTCCGGTTTTGAAGTTCACATATCTTGTGATTTTGGATGCTGTGCATGTGTAAAGTCTGCATTGAATGTAAAATAGCAGGTGTCTTGAACCTTCATGATCCTAGTAAAAATGAAGAGAATGTTTGCGTCTTTCGTATATTAGTTATAGTGATTGTTCAAATGGTGATGAAGATATCATTTTGGGTTCTAGCCGGAGCAAACACGAAACTAAGTGGCGAAGAAATTGATAAAAACTGTACATATGGCAATACCACCCATTGTTGCAAGGTAGACACCAAAAATTCACATGGTCTACACAAGCAAACTCTACGATTAGGATAAACATCGACAAGTTGGACAAGTCTACACTTCCCCAGTACTAAGAAATAAATAGTTAATTTTCATTTCATTTATCCCACAAACGTCGATGACAAGCAGGGCTACGAAACATGACAACTCTATTGGAGCTAAAATTCACGAATTTTGACGTTTTGGTACTTATTTAGTCTCAAGGAAACACCGAAACTCGGAAATCGTAGACATGTGTTATCTCCCATAGTACTCTTTTAATGGGGCAAAACTCTGCGATTAATCGGGACACGACGACGGTTTGCTGAGTCGGTAGCGTTACGATAGAAAGGTCGACATATAGTCACACTCTTTCCTGATCGTTCAAGGTTTTTAAAACTACGACATTAAAGTAGTAAGCACATACACACTACTTAACCATGTAGCACTCGTCGTACAGACCGTATTCAGATAGTGAAAAACCGCAAAAACGAGGCGAAATTTAGAGTTAAACGGACGATAGAGGAGGAAAAGAACTTCACCATTTCAACCGTCATTTACTCTTAAACCTTACCGATTATGTTTTGGATTTATACTCAAAATTTTGACACTTTACAACATCGTACTGAATCAATGTACACCTTCTTTTGCACCTAATCTAGCAACTGATTAGAAAAACTGCTTTAAAATCATTTTGATAACCTCTTCTTAAAATATTTTGGTACATTATTCTTTCTCAAAACGGACCCTAGGTTATCCAAACTGACCTGTACTCCGAAAAGGTAATTACCCAACGACCATATGCAGTGTCTAGTACAGAGACCTCAATAATTCCAACTTAGTTCACACTCTCCTAATCCCAAATTCATTGTTTCCCCTCCCATTTTCTTAAGGGTCTGGATGCAAGTGAGTGTGAATAGAGTTTTAAGGAGGCAAAGAGCTAAAAGCATCAAATGATACGGGAAGCTCACTTTGAGATTTGGAGATAATGATAAAGAATCATGACAACACACATTCAGACAATGACACATACACAGATATACAGACATACACGTACACACAAACACAGGCATACACAAAGATAGATAGATAGACAGACAGACAGACAGACAGACAGACAGACAGACATACGATTACTGGCTGAGAGTACTAGGGTCTATGGCAAATAGTAAATACCCCAAGATATATAGGTTTAGCTACAGTCATAAACGATTATGTAGTGTGTTAAATTATATCCCCATATCTATGAATTAAAACTTGCAGATTTCAGTAAAGAATAGAAAGATTGCACCCCCGCTTATTAGCAATATTTGACAGACCAACTCTTTAGACTGTAAAAACGAGAAAAAAACATATGATTTCACATGATATGCTATCGAACTATAGAACAATGTTCTTTTCAGTTCAAAATTCCAATCTCGCACAAAGATTCTCAAACTGCAATCAGCCATGATATAAATGCTGAGCACTATGCTTTTTCTCTGAACATTTAACAATATGCTTTTGCCACTGACAAATTGGTTTTCCAGAGCTGGTAACTCTTGATACGAGAATACTTTTACTTCCTGTACACAGACAACAGTCGCACAGACATCAACCATTGATTTGTATGATCTATTGACTGCCTTTTTCCTTAAGATATGATGCCCCTCGAATTTAATGGCCTGAAGTTTTGTCCAAACTTTCCGAAATCCAACTTTCAACAATTCTCTGAACAAAGCAAGAAAAAATATCAGGGATCATCATGCTTATTTTTGTACTTAAAAAGCAAATGCCCTTAAATTTGAAATTTAATAAAGGGTGCTATCCTACGTTGAAAATTATTTTTTTTTATTTTCAAAAGATAAGGCAAATAAAACTTTGTTCAATTGGAAAGCTTCAAAATGTCCCTCACAACCGGTAGACTAGAAAGCAATCGTGAAATAAAATTCGGGAGTCCGAAAATCATTACCGAGGCACATTCTACCTTATGTCTGTGTAGTTAGGTATATTTCAAGAGAGTTCTTACTTGATGTGACAGAGATAAGTGAATCTTCCCGATTTCACAAAATTAAAGCTCCATAAGCTGTATCTTTTGGCTATTTTTTCAGAACTTTTGTTTTGTGGTTTCCCTACACTTTCTGCATCGAATCCCTAAACTCTAATTTAATGCCAAGTGTTTAGCGTATCAACACAACCTATATGAGTATAATCTACATTGTTATTGTTGAATATTGTATTCAAGTCCGGACCAGAATTCATTTGTAAACAATAAACAATGATCATTACACACATGCAAGCTGTGTTGACAAAGAAAATGCTTGTATATGGCGAGTGCCACATTTTGAGCAGGACGCGCCTGTCTTCGTTGTTAAAGCGGAGATTCATTTATCTTTCTTTATTCATAGGATGCTGTGCTTTAGTTGTTTTGTCTACTTTGTTATGATGGCATATACAATAAACTACTTAATGTGATTTTTGACCCATGATTTTTGGGTTACTGATAGGCATGATAGCTATTGATATACGGGTACCTTTTTGTCTTCGAAGCCCTCAAGAAGACTTGCAACATAGTCAAAGTGGTGCACCTGGTCAAACTTTAGTGATTCAGCTCCTTTAACCATACTCTTAACGAGACAAAGGGCGGTGCTCTACCAGCCACCGATAAAACCTGTTTATGAGGTTACAATTCATGCCATTGTCAGAACAAAATAATAAATGTACATTTTTGGAGAAAATTAACCTGTACAACAACTATACCTAGTGATAATACAATGCAATGACCCGAATATGCTCCAACGTTCTACTCTGTGCAAGAAGCAAAGTAGGAATGATGTGAAATGATTGGTAAATTAACAGAATGATGGAGTAACGGTGATCAAGTTCACTGCTAAATGTAGCTCCTTTAGTTTGATAATTTGTATTAGTAAAGCATAGAATTTACCGATTCAAATATTATTCAATTATTCTTCAGGGGTTATTTATGACTGTAAGCAAAATAATCAAAACTATAATGCCTTTCCTCTGTTAACGTAATTGGTTATGATATGGGTCAGCGCTATTTTTAGTAGTTTGAAAAATTCGTATCACAAGACTTTTGCTTGTTTCGTACTAAAAACTATAATGTTATCTATATTCTTTTGTTATTTACCATTTCCGGCCACTTCAAAATCAGTGCCAGGAACGGTGCATGGCACTCCCTGTAAGCTCTATGCTGCATAACACATTTCTTCCCAGCCTCCTTGCAAACTTTTTGAAGACGTAAAAATGTCCTTAAGACAAGGTATGGTTCAACGCATCTGTTTACTTGTTGATCACTTCAATGAACTCCGAAAACTACCAAACCTTCCCAAACTGCAGCAACGCTGTTGTTTCGTGGAATGTCGACAAGTTTTTGACAATATCCGAAAACGAGACTGTATTTGATGGATATTGATACATGGCGTGTGTTAATAGCACCCTATGGTACAAAGTAAATAGACAGAGTATTCATAGTCAATGACGTCGATACATCTTCGATATATTTGCTTCAATTCTATTTGTGACGTCTTCACTGTGCACAAGCATTGCCCAAATGTGCGCAAATATGTTACAAACTTAACCTTTCATTTTTTCGAGTCAACGTTTACTGTGATTGTTTGGGTCAACAATAAAAACACTCTTTGGTGTACTTGTATTACCTTCGTCTAGAAGAACATTTAATCTCTTGCACATTTCTATTAAATGCAGTATATTGCTAAAATTAATTTCTAATAAATTATATGCCAAAATATAACTCAACACAAACAATTCTTAATTTGCATGTCACTTTCTTTTAAAAATAGAATTCTGTCTGGTCTTCATGATTCCTTAAAATCTGTTCATTTCAAATGTTCTTATGGAAGCTAAAACAACAAATATAGCAAATAATTTACACTTTCGCACATGATAGTCTCATAGAAATGACTTTGTAACTTCATTTGAGGTTTATACGTTTCTAAGCATAGTTCTTGGCTTTAGTTTAGTGTTTGGCTATACAATGTTTAATTAATTTGACGTTAGATAGAAGGTAGAAATAAAATATGTTAGAGCACAACACCTACGTATAGTATAATAAGCAATTGCACTCAAGTTCCACCATAAGTCCTATCATCTTTTTCTTTCATTAGCCCGTCCAGCAGAGTTTTGTCTACAGCACTTCTAAACTGATGAAACATCAGGTGAGTCAGTAGCAAATCTTATCGATTTTGTAAACCTTGGATCACTGGAATCATGGACGCACTGGTGTCTAACTCCTAATCGGGATGAGATAATAAGATTATTTATTCAGAATGCGCTTAATAGTACAAACTAATTAATGTTGCAAGCAGTTTTCCAATATTCGTGACTTGTATAAAAGAGTCGGCACCCATCCTTGAACACTAAAACTTTATAGTCCGATGTTACTCTGAAATCGCACACGTTTGGATAGTAGTAATGACAGTACAAACGTCCCTGGTTATTGAGAGACTATGTGTACGAGATCGGAGGTGTAATTGTAGAAGTATTCAGTTATTGTGTCCCGACGTAGCTCGATCTTTTCTCTGCTCTATCAACAGGAAAAAGTTCCCAGTCACTAGCACCGAAAGAACATAACCCTAAACCGAAAACATTAACAAAGATAATAACTTAACAGATAATTAATGGTAATAACAAAACGTACAATTAATAGTGTTAAGTTTGATGACTTATTTGCCACGTTTGCTATTATATTCCTTGTGTGAAGTTATGGTGAAACGTGTAATGTTTTCAGTTAGACTGTGTAATATTTGTAAAAGTAACTTTAAACATGAGGAATTAAATTCCAATTGGTACTTCAACATTAACAACAACTGGAAAATCTATTTACATATATTTAGGCGCAAAACAGCTGTTTTGAAAACAACTCCGAACGTCTTGTGAATATATTGCATGTACAAAATATTCTGCCTGAAACGTTTTTCACCAGATGTGCCGCAGCCGACTTCATTGACTACGGTATTATCATCTTCATCAGATTATGTGTTTTGATCAGAGCTTTAAATGTCATTGTTTCTCAATAGTTTCTAAAATATTTCATATCCTTCTGTTCTACTTTCATTTGTTCTTTCCGAAGTAAGCTACGTTTACGTTCCTATTCTTTTTCACTTTTATTAACTTAGGTTGACACATTCAAAACATCGGATGAATTCTGCCCTTAAATATCAACGGGCTTTATGCTTTCGTTTAAACATTGCATTTTCACTAAAGGTGCGCTTTCCGGTACAATGCCGCAATTTGAGTACCGAATAACCAAAACACGTCAAGTAGGACATTGTATTGACTATGCAAATAATAAAATAAAACATGCTTAAATAACCACTACTGTGTAAAGAAGGGCAAAAGAGAAATAAGAGAGCTTTACTCCAGGTCACAATATTGTTCAAGTATTTGGAACTCTACAACTGAGGAATAAAATCAGGCAACTGAACTCTGATTCTATGTGAAATATATTTTGCAAAAACATTATGTATCTCAGCTTTATTACCAGAGAGTTACAATAAAATACAATAACATATCTTTAACTATTTTGATGTTTGAAGTTAGTGACAATTGCCAGTCACCTGACAATGCCATATATATTTTTCATGGAGTAAACGTTTTTATATTTTACAGGCTGACTTTATTAATCTATGTTCTCATAACGGAATGATACCTACATTCCACCCACTCAACACGACAAAACGACCTATGAAGATTGTTACGTGGAGAATTTTTTAGATTAAGAAACAGAATAATCGCCTCTATTACTCTGGTACACTGAAAAGGGTTCTCAACTGTATGACCGTTGATGATAACCAAATGATCCCCTCTGTACTTTCTGATAATATGTTATCTTTTTCGCTGTTTTCTTATTTTAGATGTCCCCTCGATGCTATCACCAAGGGCAATAACAGCTGAAACTCTCTTAACACTGATAGGTAAATCCAAAAACATAGTAAAACGAGTAAATATTTCATTAGAGAACCTTGGGTTGAGGAAGCTACTTCACCCGTAACTAGCCTACCCCAGCACTGAAATTTACTTCCACCTGACTGACATAACGTAACAGCATTGCACGAGCCACTGGAACACTGACTCGGCCAGACATCATGGCAAGGAGAAAGCGAGGTGACTCAAGAGATCTTCCGATTTTCAGATCATTTTGCAAGTCACGATACTTTGGTCGATGGTCGATACCGAAGTGAAAAGGGTCATCATGGTATCCCCCGTTGTTAAACAGGGATCCTGTCAAAAATCGGTTCAGACGATAACACTTACAGACATATCACAATATTGAGTAAACATACAAGATGCCTACTATGATATGACTCCGCCTGGCTATTGTAATGTATATCGACAAGATATGATTCATGCGAGATTTATCCGTTTAACTCAACTTTTCCACTAAGCTTCCCATTTGAACAGCATTTTATAGTAATAGCAACGCATATGAAGTAATCAATCGTCTAGTCTAACATATTGGTTTTGCATTGTCTAAGGTTTTCTGTATGTCTTGGTCACTATCACTTACCCTTGCCATAATGTTAATTATAAGGTTATACACTATTAAAGACCACAAAATATGACATAAATTAATACAAAAAAGGAACAATATGGCTTTGTCACCGTACCTTCGGCTGACACACCAAATGAGAGAAAAGTAATTGCGACACTCCACTTCATATTGCATCCCCAATATATATCAGAGGAGTGACTAACTGAAACGTTCATAGTGTACAAACCATTGTATGTATATGTGTAAAGAGTGCTGGTCTTTAAATGATTGATAGGATCAGATAGACCTGAAAACAGGCGAACATAAGTCGACCGATAATATTTTATTTGATGTAATCTTTTATCTATTTCTTCTGTACACATTGTGTCTTGCCCATTATAATAGGCTTAAAAGATTTTATTCATTGCTGCAATTCTGTAAATATCAAAGCAATAGATATGGTGGCAAATGTTCTTGGTTTCATTACGGATAGAGGGACCCTGGTTTTATAAACTTTGTATCGCAGAAGCAAGGGAAAAGGTGAAACCTTGCTGAAGATTTGGTAGGCCTCCGGTTTAAAGAGTAAAATGTTTTAAGTGTATCGAGTCTTGGAATATAATTACATATTAACAACATGCATGGTTGCTTTTTCAAAGATCTCTCCGGAACAAGGCTCCTTAGTTCTTTGTAAGATAAGAGCAGTGATTGTCAACTCTCTTCATTAGAGTGTAAACGTTTTTCCAATCAATCATACGACATTCTCACCGTAAGATTTTCGATCGATTACCTGTCCAGCTCATATCATTGACTTGTGGATGTGGCATATTGTTCAGGATGGGGCCGTTTGCGTCCTTATACGCTTTTGAAAACGAAGGCGTCCATTACTTGAATAAGTCGGCAATCAGATGTGGTGTCAAAACAAGTTTTATGAGCAAAAGCCGATAACTAAATCGAAAAATCAGTGAAACAATCGCACGGGGTATTGCATTAGGACACCTACTGGCGCCAATCTATGGTTACTCTGCCAAATCACTGAACCTTAATCTAACCTGGCCGACAGGTGGTAAAACGGTACGAACGACAGAAGCATGGACCCGCCCAGATATCATGACAAGATGCAGATATTACGAGTCTGAAGATATGCAAATCACACCTTTGACTTCACCCTGTAAGTAATGCTATGCGGGTCAGCGGTCCATATCACAGTCATGGGTCATCATGATTGGTAAACAAAGATCCGGCCAACATATTGAATCAAGGCGATAACACTTATCGACATCGGTAAAAACAAGCACCCTAAGTTCAGTTACCGGATTATATTTATCGATCCCATTAAAGTAGTGTGGACCCGTTCGTCAATTTATTGAGTGCATGAACAGACATGCTTCTTATTTTTGAATAAAATGTAGAACTAGCTTCGATGACTTTGATCCGATTGAATTGGAGTTATTAAAGTTAATATATTAATTTGAAAGCTACAATCAAATGGGCAAAGAGAAAATACATTTGAAAAGGAAAAAGTGTTTCAATGTATTTTAATAATTTTAAAGTTCCATTAGCTGTATCTTCTGGCGATTTTTCCGTTAGTTTTCATTGAAATGATCACTGGCTCATGTTGAAGAGTCTGTCAAATAACAGAGAATGGCATATTATTCGGAAACATTGCGTGCCCGACAACTAAATAACATGTGATTTTACAACGAAAATTTCAATTTTTGTCCGGACAGAAATACAAACTCTGTTGACACGCGGATTCCAACGTAGGCATTCTGCTGCACCTGCGCGAGCCATTTACAGAAATTTAAAAATAAATATTCATTACTTATGCCCGGTACTTACGTCGTAGTCCATTGTACGAACACGTTGCGTAGCCAGATGTCTGGCAATCCATGACGCAATGTTGTTTTGATCCCACAATAAAGGTGAACTTGTTCATCTCGCGTATGATCACGGCGTCACCATATCTGCGTTCTCCCCAGCATGCTGAGCATGCCAGATATCAACAAACGAGCTCGGAAGGGCAACACGTTTGGACAAAAATTAGCAATTTTATGTGGCTATAACATCACTAATCATGTTTGTTTCTTCGTAAAACAACATTTTGCAACAAATATGAGCCTCCAACATGGAATTTTCCGGGGTAAAAAATGGTCAAAAGTTACAAATAATGGCCCTTTAATATACCAACTAATAAGTTGAGCAAATCGACAATTAAAAACCTCTAGAAACCTACATGACATACTTGAAAGCCGGTAGGTGTTTTCTGGAACAAATATTGCTTCGACAAAAAGTGATAATTGACTTGAAAAATTGCACCTGCAATTGCATCATAATTTTATCAAACTTAAATGAAATCATACGTATCTAACTGACAAAGAACAAACCAGTTTTCAATGCAATTTGATAAGTGAGTGCAGGGAAGCTGTTTTCATGTAGACAAAATATCAATATTAAAACATGAAATATATGTAAATTTGAACAAGCCAGGCTGAAATTACATATATGTATACCGTTTATAAATACGTTTTGACCAGTTCTTCTAGCGTTATTGATGTTTTGACCAGTTCCACTCTTGTTGCCCTCTTTGGCATAGTTTGAGACACGTGCATGCTATAGTTTGCATACTATAGTTTGGGAACCACTCAAATCACTTGAATGAAATTCTTCCCAAGTCAATGACGCACCTTCCCGCCAAATATTGGCGTGATGCTTGCTACCTTTCTTTATTTTATACATACATACATACATACATACATACATACATACATACATACATACATACATACATACATACATACATACATACATACATACATACATACATACATACATACATGCATGCATGCATGTGTAACGCCCCTCCCTGTAGAGATTGTATCTTGAAGCGTCCCTCAAGGCGTGTGAAGGTCATTGACTCATATCGTACGAGAAGCAGATAGGAGATAGTGTGATAGTTTAATTAATTATTGGTTAAGATTTCATTGAGAACAATCGAGAACGGGA
>LD356841.1:7526-19799 GCA_001465055.1 Ptychodera flava
TGTTTTTTTTTTTAGTTCTTAAATGACTCGTGGGGGTGGGTGGGACAGGCAGCGTGTATTAGGTGTTGGTGTGGAAGGGGGGGGGGGGGGGGGGCAAAAGTATACCTTTGCCCCCCCCCCAACTTCAGCATTGGGGGGGCAGCCGCCCCCCCCCTGCCCCCCCGGTTCCTACGCCTATGCGGTACAAACAAAGCCATGTGCGCAAACGCGCACAGACGTACGTGTATTGCCATACGCGTTCAGTACACATGTGGGTTTGTTTGTACCGGCATCACGTGATTATTTGGGCGTGCTGAGTATGTAGAACGGCGTACGCATCGCATCCTTTTTATTCCGGAGTAGAACCATTGTCAAACACTTAAAAAAGCACATAGCCTATTTAGTTAGTATTGTAAAAAAAAATATTCGTAGTTTTCTCATAAATTTTTGTGACCGTCTGGTCAAATGGGAATGGTTTTCATAACTAAAAATAACGTATAGGAAATTACATGTACAAAGAATTAAAAAATAGGTCGATTGGCAATAAAAAATAACCCCGCCCTTAAAACACTAAAACACCCCTTAAAAATACCAATGAAAGGTTAAAAGATATGACCAGACCAAGAACAAACTTTAAAAGGTAGACTGTAGCACCCCTTATACAAGAGATTAACATTATACACAATGGGACTGTTGTCCTTGCGCCTTGTTCATCTTTTGAAAGTTACCCTCTGACTACGACGTGTTTGGTATTTATGACAAGGAATATCAGGAATGATAAAGTGCAGTCTTTGATTCGACTTTAGAATGTTTGAAGCAAATTTTTTGCATAGATGATGACGTCTGGTCTCCAAAGTATTTAGGTTTAAGAAATCAAGTGCCTCTCTGTAGGAAATACACGGGTAGATGATTCTCAATGCTCTTTTCTGCACGTTTGAGTTTATCAGTTAGACCTCCCTGCCAAACAATGCATGAATATCCGATGCAGGATCGTACTTGGGTGATGTAAATGAGCTTTAACTCGTCTTTACTAGCTCCATACCTACTCAAAATTCGCAATAATTCTTGTCCAATATTCACCAGATGTTAAACTTAGATTAATTGACCTTTTATTGCGTGTTAGCTTTGGTAAATGGGTAAGCTTGTGACAGATCGGCCGCCCTTTTCACAAGTGGCAATATCGCAAACATTTTCAACCCGTAACTTAGGTGTTCTGCGATATGTTTTCAAAAAAGGGAACACCCTAACGAGCATGCGCAGCGCGACGACAACCACTCTTTAAAGTTGTATTGACTTGTGAGAGATGATTAAAGAGAAAACTAAAATAACATACCGATTTTGTCCTAGGTAAATTTAGGTTTTATGCTGTACCTCAGCCAGACCCGGAAGAGGTCATTCCAGATGACAGTACACCTGCTTGGCTTGGTATTCCTGGACAAAGTATCGGCAGATCAGCGGACCAGAATAAAATTTACATGTTACAATGGACTGAAAAAGATGGTGTGAAAACAATACAAGCAAAGGTATGGCATAATATTAAAATTGCATTTTCATAGCGTTCTTGAATTTCCGGTAATTTCAAGCCTTCAGATAAACATAATTCACAATAATTTGCAGTTGAATGAAGTTTTACAGAAAAAAGCAAAGCCTTAGACTTCTATTGTTTCGACATGTAGATGGGTAAGTATGTATCCACGATTCAAATGTTCTCACACTGACTGACCTTGCAGTGGGAGAGAGAGAGAGAGAGAGAGAGAGAGAGAGAGAGAGAGAGAGAGAGAGATGGTAAGCTCCTCAAAGACATCACGGACTCAGAATCTTCGTCATTTTCTACAAGTACAGATCGGTTCCACTCACATAGTGCTGCCACACCTATCTCTTTAAAGGGATATAGTCGTCGGAACTGCGCCCAAAGGTCGTATGGGACCCATACGACCAATGGCAACAATGTATCCAAGACACAATGGTGATTGATGAAAGTTAAAACATGTCTGTCATAATGTTGCAGCTATGATGATGAGGTGCATCTTGATATCGTACACGAAATACATTGTTTGTAAACAAGAAACTCGCACAGGCGCAGTTCCGACGACTATATCCCTTTAGACGAAAGGTTCATTTTACCCTTCTACATCTAAGATGATCTTTTTAAGGTAGAATATGCTTAGGGGACAGACATTTGGACCCCTAAACTTTTACAATTCTTTATTCATGGAGACAACTTTTCACTGTCTTATTTTTCCGAACATTTTATTTTCCTCATTACCACAGGGATCGTTGCCATTTTCAATTGAGTGTCTATAAATATCATTCAATTGTTTCTTTTGTACCAAAATTTGCAAAGATGATCCCCTAATTTTTATTCTGAATTTGGTATAAGTATGGTTGAAAGTTTCATTTAGGAAAGTTCGAGCAAAAGTGTAAGTCTTTCACTTTCGAGGCCCTTACTACATTGTACCTTAAGGGTCTTGTTCGGTAATGTTACTGGTAAAGTTGTTCCACGAGAAAAAGATAAAATTTCATCGGCATACAAGAGATTGACCACGGTTGTTCTTCTCCCCTCTCCCGTCTTTCAGGGCTTTGAGGCTCCGGAAGACCCCAGAGATCCGCCAGTGGTCAACGACGAGAACGAAGCGCTGCATATGACCTTCCTCATCGAGTTCTTCTCAGCGAGAATGTACGTCAATTTTCGAGATTTCAATCACCTGGTACCTGGTGCACCAGGAAATAATTACGTCAAGACGCGGAGCAAGGGTATCATCGACAGGCTGCCTGTAGAAAGGGAAAACCTCATATCCTCCTGGTCTACCGATCCTGGGCTGCAATATTACATGACGGCAGTATAATTGGAAACTGAAGTCACCAAATTCCCGTCTGGTCTCATCAGCCGTACCTTCCGAGTAATTACGTTGACAGCCTTTTGTTCCATCAAATCCTGGTCGACTCTTTTAATCTAAAAAGCAAGGATTTTTCTTTTGATTTTTTAAACTAGCGTACGAAGGGAATAGAACGTCAAGCTGTTTCCAATTTCTGAATGCTTCCCTAAATGTGACAAAGTAAACATGCATTTACTCTAGAAAACCGTTTCAATCTCGGCCGTTTAAAGGTATACTGTCACCTGATTCAATTTTTCCACAGTTACCATGTAAAGAGAAAATCTGACCAATCACAGATTTTAAGCGGGTGGCCGCTTTTAAAAACAGCGCCCTCACACGGGCATTTTGAATACCAAGGAACGCCCCTTTGGCCATATATGGGCATATTTAGATTACAGGTGACTGTATACCTTTAACATAAAAGATCTCAAAGCTTAGCCTGTCCACATGGAATCCTTTCAGGTTAAGATAACGGACTGAGCCTCTTGCTTGCATGGCTTGAGTTGTTTCTCTGAAACATGGAACTTCTTACATACTTCAGCGCCTTTCCTAAAATTGAACCTTCTTGAGAAATATGTTACAATTTGTGGCTTCCTCCCATACATTATAACATGTAACCTTACTCGAAGTCTATTGCTGTTTAAATATCCTAACAGATTAAATTGCAGGAATGAACTTCAAGGAACAACGACATTCAGTACGTGTTCTCTCGACATTTAGTACGAATAAGCATGTATCAAGAGCAATGTAGAACACGCGAGTCAGTAATTGATACTCTCTGGTAACGGACATCAAAACATGGCATGAGTAATATTCGATCAACTTTTTATAGACGAACTTTATGAAGATCGCCGTTGTTGACACTGACTGTGACAGTTGAATGATAATATTTGTATTTAAACTCCACACTTAGACGTACGAGATATTGCTAAGCCAATAAAAGCTATTGATATCAGCTTTGCATTCACGTATTCGTCCGTTCGTCCATCTGTGTGTGTCTATCTGTCTGTCTGTCTGTCTGTCTGTGTCTCTGTCAGTACATGCGTACATACGTACGTACGTATGTATGTATGTATGTATGTATGAATGTATGTATGTATGTATGTATGTATGTATGTATGTATGTATGTATGTATGTGTATATATATGTGTGTGTGTATGTATGTATGTACGTATGTATGGTATGTATGTATGTATGTATGTATGTCCACTCATATACCTTGAGTACCGCTGCATATATCACGTTAATATTAGGTATGTAGATATATATTATGGCTTGTATACGGGGAATTTGCTTAGATTCGTTTGCCTGCTCCAAAATTATGCAAATGAGCAAAAAACAGAGAAAATGGTAAAAAAATAAAAACTCAGAAACTGCGGATTGGATTGCTTTGATTTTTGCATACAAGTACCTAGTGATGGTATAAGTTAGACATTTCCATATTGTGGTGATATCTGCAATTGCAAATTTTTGATAATTGTTTTTGTCATTTTTGTAATATATACGAATTATGTGGTGAAATTGGGATTAACATCTTTATTTTCAGACAATATTCAAGACAGTGAAAATTTTCTAGACAGGACAACATAGAAATGCTGAGCATGTTTGGTGCTGGCTATACAAAAAGGGCGTGTTGTACTTTGCCCAGTTTCGTTGAGGGTTTATACAATAGCTTTGATTCCTGCTGTGAGATTTAACTCTCCTTTGTTGATTTGTATGACAACAAGGAGTTATACATGTATGTAAAATTTATCACTGAGATATCTGAGACTGTATGTATGTATGTATGTATGTATGTATGTATGTATGTATGTATGTATGTATCTATGTATGTATCTATGTATGTATCTATGTATCTATGTATGCATGTATGCATGTATCTATGTATGTATCTATGTATGTATATGTATGCATCTATGTATGTATGTATCTATGCATCTATGTATGTATGTATCTATGTATGTATGTATCGATGCATGTATGTATCTATGTATGTATGTAATTGTATACTTTGATATTAAGAGTGAAGATGTGTTATGAGTTCAAGATTAGACTGTGTTCCTTTCTTAGAAAACATTTGCACTGTTTCGCGAAAATTTAGGTATTCAGGTACTTTAAAATGATCCGAATACTGAGTGTCTAAATTGATGTTATGCTTATATAAGCAGGACAGTGAGTAAATTTCTCTCATTTAGTATCCTTATATCACACATGAACGGACCAACTCCCAAGAGGCTGAATGCAATGAAAATATATTTGCATTACTTGCGGTAGAAAAACACTGACTCAGAAGCAGAAATTACCTAAAGAAACAAAATATGAAAACATTTTTGCTCAGAGTTTGTGGAATGTATTCTTAGGCATCTAACAAACTGCAGTTGAGTTACCACTGATAAAGATCAAATGTTGGTTAGAATGCATTGTTTACAGTGTATTTCTCAGTGATACTTTGTGCATGTCAAAACACTCCTTTAATGACAGATATTACCATCGACAATTATCTTCCTCTGGGAATCGACATGCGGGAGGATGTCGGGATACAGAAACAGCGTAGAGACGCCAAGTCTTCAAAGTAACACCGTTTATTTGTTATAAATGGATGCTACATATTGCCAGATAGTTCCTTCTCTTAAGATGTCGTCCCTTCGTCTGCTCTAATGTTCGCAAAGACATCTTCTACAGGGCTCGAAATTAGCGGTAGTCCCGCGTCCACAGACTACCAACTTTTCCCTGGGGCTACCAAAGTCCATGAAATGGTAGCCCACATGGACTACCAAAGCCAGGTACATGAAGTTCAGTCAGTAATTGGCGTGCCATATCCTGTCTCTCACTTTTGGACGAGCTAAATGCAGTCAAACCAAGCTTGGTACAGTAAGGCCAGACTATGACTTTGTTTTGCAAATTACAAAGACGACTTTGCGATGGAATTGCAACAAAGTTTCAATATCTAAACTGATGGACTTGGATGATAGGCACAGAAAATGATTGCCAATGAAGACGTATTCTCATTGCATTTTGATCAAAATGTATCAATCACAAACTCATCCCTAATACAGAAGGCCCATGGTTTTTTTTAGCACTGCTGAGAAGGTGATGGTCATTGCCATGACGACTATCAAAATTGGCATGCAACTCTGAGAATGAAACGGGTTGTCAATACAATAATAGGTCACCAAACTTTTTAGTGTCACTGTCGTCAATTATACCAGTTTCCTTTGGGTAAGAAATGTGTGCAAGTATTCACATCAAATGACTAACAGATGCACTTCATGGGCAGAATTTTGAAAAATAGTTTTTTCTTCTCTTGTTAATGAAAAAAATCCCTAAAATAAAAATTTGCATGGGCTACCAACCATTGTCACTGGGCTACCAACTTCAGAAAATGGTAGTCCATGTGGACTACCAGGGAAAAAAAGTTAATTTCGAGCCCTGTTCCATATAAAATTCAATTTGTACAATCCCTATGTACACACAAACGAAATGCAACGTCTCTCACTGATAATAACGTATTTGGTGCCAAGGTACCTACATGTATCAATGGCCAAGACCATCAAAGTCAAAGACCTCTGTAACATTCCCCTCTTTTCTACGAATTCGTCTGGCATGAATTTTCATTCGGAAATAAATGGTAAAATCAAAGCATACAACCACTAATAAAATGTAGAAAATACAAAAAGTTACATCACTCAAGAAAGTATGATAAACAGTTCAACACAATATGGTTGATATACTAAAGAAATAACGGGCGACGCGCTGACCATTAACGTTTATTTGTGGGCAAGGGCGAGAGGAAAGGCAAAAATTAATGGGCGAGGCTTGCCGAGCCCGTTAATTTGGCTTTCCTCGAGCCCTTGCCCATAAATAAACGTTAATGGTCAGAGCGGAATCTGTTATTTCCATTATATTATCAGCGAACCCAAGGAAACCGTCAAAATTTCCGAAAATTTCAGGAGCGAACGACAACTAGGCCCAGAAACTGAGCAATACGCGACGCACTGTCACGCGCGCTGTAAAAAAATTGGCAAATCTGGAGATGTTTTCAGAAAAAAGTATCTCCACTTGACCTACAAGTGCTCCACTTTATTTTGTGATTGATTATGATTTACGTTTGAGCTGTCAAGTTACGATACTTTAAGTTGTTAATCTTATTATTCATATTCACGGGCATGTAAACAAACCACTACTGTGTATTTGTGATCAGTCACGTGGTTCAGCTCGACCAATCAAAATGCGACGGGCAGGGCATGGTTATATAATTCGTTATATTTATACATACAAAGTGAGTAATATGTTTATGGGCCCTTTCTAAGTACAATTACACAGAATATTTTCATAATTTGTGCAGAACTACTAATCGACCAATCTTACAAACCCAAAGGGGAAGGGTTCTATCCCTTCATTCTGAAAAGTAAATCTTTCCTTTGTTTCATCTTTAACACTTTGTCTTACTACGTATTACAGAACCATCAATATCTCTGTTACATTTCTTTTTCATCATATCTTGTACAACTTCAGTCACACAAAATTCACCATTATTGGAGGCAGAGTGGGTTTTATCTTAGATTTCTCAATTCATAGTTTCAGAGAATGACGGCTTACAACCCTTTTCAGAATTAGAGCGCGAAGCCACTGCAGTGAACTGCACTATTAAAACTGCTCACACTAATTAGTTTCAGCTGTAGCCAGCTGGCAAAGTCGACAACATTGTATGTCCAATGCAGACAGTTTGTCTGGGGAAGTTAAAATAAAAAAGATTTGTACATGGACCAGTGCATGGTAATGTTACATTGTACCTTAATCTTGAACGCAGGGTGCCAATCGTAAACTCTCATTTACAACTCGAGCCTCAGACAGAGCTAGTTTTGCCTTTGTACAAGCAGACTTTTTGGTCTTTATCAAGTAGCCTTGTTCAACACCAAAGTGGCCACGGCTACAG
This sequence comes from Ptychodera flava, assembly GCA_001465055.1. Taxonomy (NCBI): domain Eukaryota; kingdom Metazoa; phylum Hemichordata; class Enteropneusta; family Ptychoderidae; genus Ptychodera; species Ptychodera flava. The sequence continues at coordinate 15,319 of LD356841.1, forward strand.
CTGAAACTAATCAGTGTAAGCAGTTTTATTGCAGTTCACTGCAGTGGCTTCGCGCTCTAATTCTGAAAAGCGTTGTAAATTATTCCCGTCCTTTTCACCTCGTGTAGCTCCCGTCAGGGTTCGTATTAAATTTAAATAGTTTCAGTTAAGTCTTCTCTTCGTTTCTTTAAGTGGAAGGACTAAATCAAGATATATTCAGAAGATCAATGCGACGCTATAAATTCATATTTTCGTGAATTTGATCACATTCAGGGGCAAACGAATCGAGTCACGCCACTCACAAAGTTCATTCATACTTAGGCCGGCCTGGCGTACACAATAATCATTCATCCCAGACTAACTGGTGACCACACATTCGTGTTACCTTTATGTGTGACCAGGCCAATTAACAAATTCGGAAACAAGACAACAATGCCTTGCCTGTAATTTTCACAGGGTGCTTCCGTAAATACTCTCGCCGGGCATCATTCAAATTATTTTCATTTTCCCATGTATTATGTTTGTGTGAATAGTCCTTCCGCTTGACTAAATATTGCAATTTGCCGTTTCTATAATCGACCCTTTAAAACTTTCTCAACTTCATAATATGGTGCGTGTTCCCTTTCTGAGCCCACGGATCGTGTGTTTTGTCATGTAACTTTGCTCCGAAAGGGTTTACACCGAATCGTCAATATTCAGCTTTACTTCATAGTCTTTCAGAAGTCCGACACCTTTAAGTATGTCTTTTATTCTCTGCGAATATCTTCATCTGACTTTTCATTCACAACACTGTTGACATGTGTTGTGATGCAATGGGGATGTCATGAAGTTTTTGTCATCTTAAAAGGGGGTCATTAATTTTTTTGTACAATGGGTAGGGGTTCACTTATTTTGACTGATGCACAGGAAGAACTTGCCGGCCCAACCCCGGCCATAATCAATCGTCAATATTCAGCTTTACTTCATAGTCTTTCAGAAGTCCGACACCTTTAAGTATGTCTTTTATTCTCTGCGAATATCTTCATCTGACTTTTCATTCACAACACTGTTGACATGTGTTGTGATGCAATGGGGATGTCATGAAGTTTTTGTCATCTTAAAAGGGGGTCATTAATTTTTTTGTACAATGGGTAGGGGTTCACTTATTTTGACTGATGCACAGGAAGAACTTGCCGGCCCAACCCCGGCCATAATCACTAGACACTCCCTTGGGGGGGGGGGGGTCAAGATAAAAGTGACTGATGCACAGGAAGATCTGGCCGGCCCCGGCCATAATCACTAGACGCTCCCTTAGGGTGTTCGGGATAAAAGTCGACCCATGCAACAAGACTTTCTCTTTCGTCTATACAGTATTCTGTGTTTAAACAAGGGGATAAAATCGGACATCGTATATTTATAGCCTCACGCTTCTTTGACAAAATTATATAAACGCAGGAAAACATTTCGCAGTACAGAAGGCGGACCATTTTAAAGGTAGCTCAGAGGGAGCAAGATTTTATTTTTCACGAGGTTTGCGGATGGGAACGGCAATTTCTTGTGGCGGGGAGAGGGTTGTAGGGATTTTTTGTCATGGGCAGAAGCTAGCGGTAGAGTTTCTAGTTCTGGAAGTTGAGAGTGGGGTGAGAGGAAAATTAGTGGGCAGGAGGGGAAAGTTGATCAATAGTGGCATGGTCCATTTTCTTTTCGACTCAAATATTGGGATTTGCTTGCCATGCAAATCTGTAATCGTAGTTGCCCTTTGATTACGGGTGGACATGTTAGTAAACCCTGGCGAAATGTTTATATTGTATACCGTCATTGCATCAGGCGATTTTACAGTGGAGGTTACTTCTAAGAAATCAATGTTTATGTTTCTCTAAATTGGTTTAGCGAAGCATCTCATCAAGGGAACTGCCTCTGTGCGTTCAAGCATCTACACAAGGATCGGTCAAGTCGCCTGCAAAATATGTAGGAAGTATTGAGGGAAACAAGGAAAACGTAAGTAAAAAAAAGACAAAAAAACAAAAACACCCTCCGTCCTCAAAGAAATTGCTAAGATTTTTACTGCAGGACGGTACATTTTCTCTTTGACACAAAATATTCTGACTTGGTTTCTGTGCCCATCAGTAATCTTAGTTACCCTTTGATAACGGCTTGACTCATATGTTACCCAGGCGAACTGTTTAACTTGTAATTCGTCATGGCATTATTTAATCATACAATTGAGGTCGCTTCTAAGAAATCAGTACGTTTCTCTGCATATTTGAATACACGGAATGTGGCGTAATTTGACTGGTTGGGCGGAGTACCATATCCAGGGAACTTCCTCGGTGCGTTCAAGAGTCAAGCATCTACTTGCAGCAGGCCCGTCTGTGTATGTACTCTAAGCCATGGCATTCTGTTTTGACAGGTAAGGAAAAGCGAACAGAGTACCGTAAATATCCAGACAGGATCATTGCTGTTAAAATACAGGGATCCAAAACACAGGAAGCGATGATAAGCGATGGCAGGCATGGCGCTCGGAATTGCCTATGTTGAATACGTAGAGAATTATAATACAATGAACATTTCAAGCGCCTGCGGAGTTTGCTTGCATTGGGCCCCCGGGGGGGGGGGGGGAATCACTTCCCTTTCGCCCAATGGGGTGGATTTTTCAGCGATGTGGTCGACAATGTTGGTATACAGTTCAGTGCACCGGGTCTAAAATGAGGTATGGCAAATTTAGTTACGTCAAACAAATGGTCTTTCACCAAAAATTTTAGATGTTCCCTGTAAATATTTTCAGCAAAATTGTCGGTGTTTCTCTGCTTCAGCAAAATCATGTCTCAGCCAGGAATAACGTATTTGCATAAAGGCTTTTCTTGCACCACTTATGTTCAAGAGCTTATTTTGCTCCACACAGCTTTGTAAATTTCGACTGTATGTCTCTTTACCAGGGTTAAAGGTCATAGAGGTCTAAAATGGGGTCCAAAAATAACGAGAATTTTGGTTTACGAGGCCGCAAACCCCTATCATTTCTCCAAACAGATACGACCTCCTGGCCTGCAGAGTGAACGGGGTGTTACACAGTGACTTGTGGACAGTAAATCTCAGCGAAGCAAGTGATATGTTATAACTGATTTTGTTTGAAAAGTGAAAGTTTGAAGTGAGAAAAATTTGAGCAGGCAAAATAGAAAATAAAGGCAACCTAAAAACTGTGAGTGGAAAGAATGACAGGAAGTAAACGCGAGAGAAGACACCTTACACCATCCGTCGGAAACCACACGCCCCTCTACAGCAATAGCTCTCCTTGATTTGTGTACAGGTCCGCAGAGTGGAAATCATGCTCTGGCTTGATTATTGTGAATGTCCGTGGAGCGGAAATCATGCTATCTGACTCGCAAGAAAGACAACTTAGGCCGCGTTCAAAAATGGTGAGGGGGGGGGGGAGCTGAAGGAATTCGGGAGATCCGAAAATTCTTGGGATAGTCCAGGGGCGACTTGAAAGTTTTACTCTGCCTATAGGGGGACCTGAAAATATTTTGGTTCCCAATATTTTGATATTGTCCAATGGTTCTGGAACGGTTTTGTCGCATTTTATGACTTTAATCTCGAAAATAATCTAAAAATGTATGAATGTCATTAAATTTTCGTGAAAACGAAAAGGTGGCCTTGTAACTGGACATGAGCCGCAACTGTTAATTTTTCAAAGATTTCCATGCAGTGTATCAAATACATTTTCTTGGTGTCTCTCTACAGCATGCTGAAAAAATAATATTCAGTTTGTCAACAAAACCCGTTTGTCTAAATATAAGAGTTCAGACTCAAAGTTATTTGTCAATGATACAAGTGCACGGTACGCGTAGGCTGCGTTTTGGCAAGCAGCGTAATGGACAGCCAAACATGCTGTAGGGAGTATAAACAGAAAAAAAGTATTGTCAAAATACAAAGTTAACCCTTTGAGCGCCAAAGTCTATTTTTGTCCCCTTTATAAAATAAACCCCAGTCAATTTTTCTCAGATTTTTGCCAAAATTTTGAGAAAAAACTGTAGCCAATGAAGTGCGATGTCCATTTGGTCCAAAATTATCAAAAATGTATAGAAAAATTCATGAAATTTGGTAAAATTTTGCACTAAAATGATGTAGTTTAAGAAGAGTTTTGGTCATATGACAATGAAACATACTTGTACACAAGATCAGGCCAGGTCGATGGATCCAGCTGATAAACGCACAAAATGATAATCATGAGAGAGTATGCAAATTGTGAATTCCTGGGTACATTTTGCCAAATTGTGAAAAAGTGACTACATTGACCCTACCGAAAAAATATTTTTTCAAAAGTATAAGACATATACAACTTGTATGCTACTTATAAATGTTTTACAAAATTGACAATACTGGAAGGTTAAAATATTCCATCAACCAAATAAATGTTTTAATCTCAGAAATTTTAGATGAAATAATGGCAAATTTGGTAAAAAATAAATGATTCTATTTAGTCACATTTTTAGCTTACATTTTAACACGTGAGCTAATGTCATAGC
>LD356841.1:20153-53396 GCA_001465055.1 Ptychodera flava
GCTGCTAACACCTACTCACCAGCACATCGAATCGGCGAAAAGAAGCATAAACAAGGCTCATCGCCAAAACAAACGCGCCAAGCGTTAACAAAAACCCATACCAAGCTGCCCTTTTCAGGGCCACCAAATACTTCAACAAGAGAACTACCAAAAAACACCATAAAATGACATAGAACACACAAACAAATAAAAAATCACCGTAACGTAACAGAAAAAATGGCCGTGGAAATAAATCTGCTATTTCCAAAGAAAAGCTGACAACAACATGAAACTCAGCAGGAACCTATCATCGCTAAACTATGAAACTCCGAAAAATAGCACCAGGCAAAAGCCTTAAAATTCATTCGGACACCAACAAAACCAAACAGATTAAAACCACCTCAGGATTTCAACAAATATATTCGTAAAATGTGACTACGCTACATCATGAGACACAAACAATCGCAACAACACCAATTCAAAGAAAAGTAAAATTGGACTCCACGAACAGCAAAAACCAAAAACCTGAAAGCTATCTGAAGCTGCTTAACTCGCACTTCTAGAGATACCCTTTCAAACAAGGAAACAAAACATGTCGCGTGCCCAAAGAATCGCGATAAACTAGCTTGCAAACAGTAGACAAATTACAATAAAAACCCTTCGACAAGGGTCGGGTTTTCGTCTTTGTCAACACAAAAGATTACGTACACGAATGCCAAAGGCAATTACGCAACACTAAGTATTATACACAACTAGCCAGTGACGACACAGAACAACCAGTAAACAAAGTACACGAACTATTAAACAAAATGTACGAGTACAAACACATCGATCGTGATACTTGTAAGTATCTTGATCCAGAAAACATAAAATCCGTACCCCGCAGTGGTACTTATTGCCTAAAAATTCACATACCTCGGCAAAAATCTAGAAGACTCACTAATCAAAACAAAATTTACTGAAGTAAAGAAACATAGAACCATGGAGGTAGTGAGAACAAACAAACTGAACCACCAAACGGACTCACAATGAGACCCAAGCATTAATATACTTGCCTCGCTACTCGAAGAGCAAGACCACTAAAATGCATTAAAATAATTTTTCACAAACACAAACTAAGGAAAGAATCAACACTGCGACTGATGAGAAACCACACTCGGGTTTCGAAACGCAAGCGTCAAAGGGCCACTCTATCAACTTTGTAACACAATAGGTCCGGCTGCGTCTCGCCATAAGCTTTCCCCACACAAACAATACATTACCGTACACACTAATCCAAACTTCCCTACAAATATCCGAGGCGAAACAAACATTTTTATTAACACAAACAATCGGATAAGAATGTAGGAACACATTTTTGAAACGAATCAAACACAAACTCGACACAAAAACATTTTGGATAGTTAGGTGGGGAGCCTCTTCCACACTTTTTACATTCGATCACGGACGTACCACGCACGTACAAATACCACGATAGTAAGTTTACGATGTTGTGTGGGCCGCTGTGTGCATGTTTCATTCACAGCGTTACCGACGAACATATCACTGCACACGAGCACGAGCTTTAATAGGCGGCTTCAAATTGTCCCGTTTCAATGAACGTTAGTGTTGTATTTGTAATGACATCTGTGGAACCAACTAATTTGTCATGCTTTGTAAAGAGTAAATGACATGTGTGGAACCAACAAATTTGTCTGCATGCTTTGTAAAGAGTAATTTTAATTCATTGCTCTTGTGTGGGGGGTTGTCAACCTGATGTAATCGCAAATCCTCAGATTTCCATCTGATATAAGTATGTACGTAAACAAGAAGAGTAAACTCATGACTTTTAATAGACGGGGTGGCTATGACCAATTTGCAGCCAGATTGGTCACAGCCACCCCGTCTAGGTGTGTGTGGGGAAAAGTTGTCATGTGTCTGTCTGTCTGTCTGTTCACACGATAACTCATAAACAGCTGAACGAATTCAAGTCAGATTTGGTAGACAGGTACTGTATGCTAATTGTAAGAACTAATTAGATTTTGGTAAGTGTGGCTTGCATATCATGAACTATAATTTTTTTCACATAATGTTTCCTATGGAGACAGTAATGACAGTGCCGACATAAATCAAGAAATAGTGCACAAAATTTCATGAAACTTTTCACAGATGACAATCTCAGAACATTTTTATGATACTGTGAATGTCATGTTAAATATCTGCTCATTTGCATATTTAATGAACTTTTGCAATTAGTGACATCACTCCGAAATTCCTACACCCCCACCCGTTTTTATGAACTCAAACTGACGGTACAAATGGTTTCACTTAAGTCCATCGATAATCTATGACGGAAAATGTCACCGATTTCATTGTAATTTGAATTTTACCACTATCTAAACAAAAAGATAACAATCATTCATCCATTTTAGGAGGAAGGGGAACTTTTCCTATAACATTTTAATTGCCCATATTAAGACACATGTCGATTGACGAGCGCAAATATGTATTTTGCATATTTTTGTGTGGTGCCTTTCCTTTCAATTATTATAGTTTTGCTTAGCTACAAAAGTGGCCGTCCTGGTCTCTGAAAGATCCATTATCTATAGCTTTTGACTTGTTTTCCAGTGTTCTTGTTCTAATTGTGAAATACTTTCGTATTTCTACTCAAACAATCCATACCGAAATAACATAATTGGAACTAATTCGGGATAATTGGATGGTGAAGTGGTGTCCGTTTAATCTGCAAATGTAAACTCATCTGCGTTTCTTTTAATTTATGCACTTGTTTTTATGAGTAATTTGTAATATTGCAACATTCAGCATCAAGGCACCTAACACTTTTGAGAAATTTGAAAAATTTGAAGAGCCAATCATTCCAAATTAGTTCCAATCGTGTAAAATGTAAACGAAATGAGGGGCGCTCAGAAAGCCTCAGAAATGCCAGTGTGATATATGCAGATCAGGGGTCTTTATCGGGTAAGCCTAATTCAAGAGTCAAGATTCACGATTCCAGATTCACAATGCAAGCTTTTTCACGATTCACGTTGTACAGTTTAAGCTAGAAACAAATGCATTTTCACTTAAATTGACTTTATTGATTTATGTACAGTGATAAGTCACTATTAGGACGTCGACGGCGCCTTCTTTATGCACGAAGTGACGGCCTGTGATACGTGTGCTTACGAATTCTATATTTAGGGGGCTGAGGTCATTATAGTAAGGGACTGGATAGAAATTACAGGGAGGGAGAGCCAGTGTTTTATTCTCAAAATGACGCGATGCGTAAAATAGTGACCCCTAAAGAGTGTTTTCAAAAAAGGTGACCCTCCCCAATTCTCATGCGTAACTCAGACTGAAACTGGTTGCTGATTTATAGTCCCAGTAGTAAAATCAAGGTCAACGGTCGCTATGGTCCCATGATATTTTGTCAAAAAACTTTATTCCAATAATTACTCCTGTTAACTAAATTTGCATAATTAATGAGGTACAGGATAATGTTAGGGTCAAAGGTCAGGGGCAACCTTAAACTTTTGGTGAGCAATTTGGCTCCATACCGGTCATTCTTCAATAGACAGTAACCGTCTTGGATTCTTACATAGGATAAGATAAAGCCAAAGCTTAACTGCAGAGGTGTAGGGCAGTTAAAGGTCATAGAAAATTCTGAAAAGTAATACTTTAAAAATCTCCTTCTCATAATTATCATTACTTTGTTGGTCTGTTTATGTCAGTCTGTGTGTGTGTTTGTCTGTCTGTCTGTCTGCCAATCCTGTAGACCAATTTGTGGAGCTCAAAAATATTTTTGCACACAATTTGACCAGCTTATGTGTATGTTTAATGTTCGGAAAATTATCTAGAATTTAGTGGAATTTAAAAGATGTTAAGCTCTCAACAAAAAATTACATAATTATGATTTCTCATCAATGTCAAAAAATACTTTTAATGAAAAAAATGTCATTTACGAAAGATATGATGTCGAAATATCATATCTGTCGCAAAATGCCAGTCCTACACTTTCATATTTAATTTACGTTTCTCAGGGCTGACTGCATTCTGTTTTGAACAGTGGTGATGATATTTATACAATTCTTTCTTATTTTTAATAAAAGTCAAGACAAACCCGTTTCCGTTATTTCCATATTCGATTTTTAGGTGAGCATGGACTTGTTAAGTTCCAGAGAAAATCTCGTTGAGTACATTGTATTCTGTTTTCGTCATCACAGCCATATAACACGGGGACCATTGAAGTCTTACTTTGATTTCTTGCATTGATGTTGCCTATTGTTTTTCTAATGCAGATCCACAAGACCTTCCGTCTCCTTGACCATTTTTTTGCTGATGACTGCTACATTCGTCACCCTTGTCCTCTCCGAGAAAACTTTGACTGGTCTCTGCGGATCCTTCTCATCCCCAAACTACCCACATGAATACCCGAACAACGAGGTAGCTGTCTGGAACATCAAAGTGCCCGAAGGATATCGTGCCGCCTTGTACTTCTCAGTTTTCGATCTGGAAATGTCACGCGAATGTGAATACGACTCGGTGCAGGTCAGCTTATTAACGCATTCAATGCCGAATGTTATTTTCATCCGAAACAGAGGGCTTTTTAATCAAGTAGCTTCTCTATTTAAACGGCCAGTAGCTGCAAATTTTGATTTTTCCCATTAGTTTTGTTTTTATCGTCTACTGCAATGTCATGTTCTTCTCCCAAACGCATGTTGTGATATTCAGCATTCAGCTTTTCAACCCAGCATGTACAAGCGCAAACTGCGTTGTTACTGTTGACATTGAATTCTAGTCAGGAAATTCGAATGGAAAGAATAACTGTGCATTGTGTTGTCAAGCTGAATAGTGGATCTTTCAGAATGCTGTGGAAGTAGAACAAGGACTTTCAGTCGTCATACTACAAACAAATGGTGAAATGTCACTAAAAGTTATAGCTAGTGGCCCTTCAAGCAGCCGTGACAGATGGTCATAGTTTTTCCAACAGGCAAAGTTCCCCATATATTGCGACCACGTCCAACATGGAGGCGATATAGCCTAACTAAAACTTGACAAAGTTTGCAATTTAGGGTAGTATGCGCTTGAAAGTGAAATATTTATACTTTTGCTCAAATTTTCCTCAAGGAATATTTCAACAATTCTCTTTCAAAATCAAGAATAAAAATCAGGGGTAACCGTGCAAATAATGATACTAGACAAACAAATAACCCAAAATTTACCGATATTTAAAATTCAAAATGGCCACAATCCCTGTGGTAACACTATGGAGGAAAATAAAATTTTCGAATTTCGAAAAAATAAGCCGGTATAAAAGGATTTTCTTACACCAAGAGCTTTAAAATGAACCCCCACAAGTGGTATATCAGCAAAGAATTGTAAAAGTTTGGGAGTCCGAATATCTTTCCCTGAAGCACGTTCTACCTTAAAGGGACAAAGTCGGCCATTTTTCATGAATTTTGTTTGATACGAGCCGCTATTTATACTGTTTGACATGTTGAAAGATAGTGAATGAATGGGTGACCATGCATATATTCGACCCCAGTTTTAGTCACGATACATGAAACCAACGCGAGAAAGAATAAATGCTCAAGACCATTTATTCAGATTATCGTCACAGGGTACAGCAGTAAGTCCCCTGGGGTGGGGGAGGGATGGTGAGGGATGGATTTTTTGTCTAACAGTTTACTTTATTTGATTTTATTAATTTTGACAGTGATATTTCAAAGACAGATTTTGACTCCACACCCTCTGACTGTTTTCTATATTACTGACAAGTCATTATCTCCTCTCAAGTCTGTGTATGCACAACTGTAGTTGCTCCGCAAACATTGCCAACTGGCTAATCAGCTGTCCGCATCAGCCGATTAATTGATTAAAGGCGCCCTTCTCAATCTTAGGTTCTCGCATTAGCGAATGTGTCAACAACTCATTAACAATTTGTCATTCTTTTGTCTTCTATTGAATATTTCATCAAGTAGATAATATTTATATTAGATAAATCTGATAATTGAGTGGGGGCTTTAAGTCAACATCACAGCCGTCACACACGTAGTAAAATAAGACTCTTATTTTACTACGTGTGTGACGGCTGTGATGCATGATGTTGACTTAATCAATTAATCCGCTTATACGGACAGCTGATTAGCCAGTTGGAAATGTTTGCGGAGCAATTACAGCGGTGTATACACAAGTTAGAGAGGAGATCATGACCTTGTAGGTATTAAGGAAAGCAGTCAGACGTGTGGAGTCGAAATCTTTATTTGAAATACCACATTCAAAATTTTAAAAAAATCAAATAAAGTAAACCGTTACCCAAAAAATCCATCCCTCCCCACCCCATCCAAACCCAGGGGACTTACTGCTGTACCCTGTGGTATCGTCTGTACCTTTCAATTGTCACAATTCCTTGCATAATAGATAAACACAATAGCAGAGGTGAAAGGTGCATGCAAAGAGTTGCTAGATTTACTCAAAAATTATTTTTTGTTACAGGTATCGGCCAATGACGAAGAACTGTATCAATTTTGTGGCGTGGAAGGCGAATGGTTTCCGCACTTCCCTGGAAGTACCGTGGTTAGATCGCCCAACAATCAAATGAGAGTGACCTTCCGCTCAGACCATTCTAATTTTGAACGAAATGTTGGATTCTATGCTCATTACTATTCTGAAGGTGACCTTAGAATGCATTTGATATAACGATTGTATACAATGTGATATGAAATATTATATCATACCACTATATTGATGGCGGAAATGCTGCGATCTGATTGGTCGAGATGCGATAACAACCATGGTACATTGGCGATATACCATGGCAGGCATGCGCGCGAGCTCTCAGCTTGAGTAAAAGTCCGTATTTGACGTTCCACGCCAGAATTTCAATATACTGTTATGATATAATAGCAATAAATCACACCCAGCGACGGTATACCACTCGATTTTGACCAGTTCACTTCACTATCGCTCGTGCATATATGTCGTGAACTGGTCAAAATATCGTAGTATACCATCGCTGGGTGTGCTTTATAGCTTAAACATGATATGATATGAAATGATAAAATGCAATTTTGTAATACATACATCACATTACATCACATCACATCATATCATAGCATATCATATCATATCATACATAACATCACATCACATCATATCATAACATAATCTCTGATGTAGTACGATGCAGCACATAGTAGCAAATTTATGCAAAGCCGTGCAATGAAATGCAATACAACGCACAACAATACTTGAAAGAGAGTACAATATAACGCAAAGCATTACCATACAATACCTTACAATACATCAATTAATATGGCCCGCATTGTTTCATATAATTATTGCTTAAGTAACAAACATGATAACACCGGGTGAAAATAAGTATTCAGACCATGTACTGATAACCCGTTGAACTATGAGGTTACATCTATTATCATATACCTACATTCACGTGCCTGTATAAAGCTATGGGGGGGGAAGCGCTCTCACTTCCGTGCATTTTTAACGTATCACCCCCTGGCCCGGTGCCAAAATATGGGCAATCGCGTGCATTTTTGAACTACCTCGATTCTGGTTGCTATGCGCGTTGCTATCCGCAAACGTTCCATTCGTACGTACACGCAGCCAGCGCGAGATTAGGAAAACGTTTGCTCGCTCAGTTCGTAGCTGCGCGTGGCGACAGTGGAGCCGCGACGGAGACATTGGCTTATATTTCTAAATTCTAGTGAAATCCTGTGTATACTAAGTGCGTGCCTGTTCAGTATAAATTACAATAAAATGACATTACGCTTTTGTCCCTCTTACACCTGGATTTCAGCCTGGATTTGTCACTTACTAGTACGCACGGTTCTTTGCGCGTTTTTAGAATTCTGCAGGCAAGCGGCCATCGTATTTATGAAAAATTGACACAAATGGCGAAGAATTTTTGATATCGCACGCACTTTTATCGCCTAAACAATGTTGAATATTATGTAAACTACATATTTATCATTCCATAAGGTATATGATAAAACCTTTACGGCCCTGATACGGCTTTTGCGGCCCTTGGTCGTATGGCGTACGGGCCCTCGCACGCTCTGGCCCTTCCGCCGTACGACCTCGGGCCGCAAAAGCCGTATCAGGGCCGTAAAGATTATTACCATGTCAGGATGTACTATGTACAATTAACCCTCCAAGGCACCATTAGACAAGCACTGATTTCTACCCCGATGAAGACGGGGCCTGTATTCTCAAGTGTTCTTCAGTGTGCCGAATTCTTAAAATTTCATGACTTATATTTTTCAGATATTGATGAATGTTTTTACAAGGAGGGTGGCTGCGATCATTACTGTCACAATATCCTCGGTAGTTTTTATTGTTCCTGTCGTTCTGGATATGTCCTGGATTCAGACAGAAAGACCTGCACAGTGTTACGTAAAAGAAAACGAACAAAAGGTGAACTCAGTAGTTTCCGTATAAAACGAAATTTTTTACGAAAAATAAAGCTAATTGCTAAGTCAGGGATAGAATACAAACTGTAAAAGTGTACAGGCTACTTATCGCAGCTGGGACGGCAAAGCTCCAGTCTCAGAGTTGTAACAGTCAGTCGCATGAATAAACAGTCCTTTGGCTTGCAGGCTTGAAGTTGCACAATGTCCACAGCATAAATCCAGCGTGGCAGTGAAGGTCTTGAAAAGTCTTGAAATTAATACTGCTGGAGTTTCCAAAGACTTGGAGTAACACGCAAGAGACACGATCCCAAATATCTGACTGCAACCTGTGCCAGCCCTAGCTGCAGCAATTGTCTTGGTTGGAGGGGCTTGGGCTTCTGTTGTGCGGCTCGCGCTTTGCCCTGGTTGGGGCAAGGCGCGAGCCGCACAACAGAAGCCAAAGCCCCTCCAACATCCTTATGTGGTCATATAAGAGCATATAAGAGCAATCTAGAACTTTTATTGACATGCTTATTGCTGCCCTAAAATTACCTCTCTTACACAACTAATTAAATTTCCAGAACATTCCAAACACGACTAATTGAATTCAAGGTAGTTAGGTTGTGAAGGAAGTGACCTTGAGAATGTTCTAGACTAATCACTCTCAGGTTATGAGTGTGGGGGAAAATGACCTACATAACAACAGGTTCGTTAAACATACTTGGAATTCTGTGGTTGATATCAATATAGCTACAGAACGGGGCACCGAGCAGGGTGGAACCGATCCCTCAATATACGTTACAGAAAGAGAGACAGAGACAGAGACAGACAGACAGAGAGAGAGAGAGAGAGAGAGAGAGAGAGAAAGATCAAACGTCCAGCAAGTCCAACCGATAGTATGGTCATGGATAGTCGACAGTCAAGAAAGAGTGCAAACACGGCGATGAAAACCGATGCGGTAAATGAGTTTCCACCTGTATGCGGCGGAAATAGGTTTGTTGTGCGTATCTCAATTATTTCTTGCCGTAATTATTGACACCGCAAATGATGCATTGTACTTAGACTTTTGAGAGCTTTGGCTGAACATAGCGACAGGCGACTTTGGTATTCGCTCGGTAAATGTGTTCATTTCAGGTGCATCGTCTGAATCGTGCCTGATGAACTACTAGTATGTCAGAAGCTGATATCCAATTAGGTGGCTGAATCTTACCGTTATAATTAAATAATACAAACAGACTCCCTAAGTTGTTGTGAATAGTGACAATCGGCCAATCCGATATAACCTTCCGAGTATGCTGCACATCAGCAGAATCAGTCCTGCAGATTTGAAGGCCGTGGAGTACCCACTGGCCAGGTGGTGTACACCACACTCGTAGTACTCATAATAGGGCAACGCAATGATGGAAGAGATCGGAGTTATGTTACATCTAGGGGATCTAGGGAACATCTAGTCTTGGGTCTTGCTGAAAATTGAATTGCGACAAAATTCCCAACAAGGTATGGTTGGGGGAGGGCTATCATAAACCAATGTGATACTCTACCACGTAATAGGTAAGACATGAATACACAAATAAATGAACTATGGCTATTGTTATAGTATGACTCGAGTAAAACTGTACAACACCTTGAATAGTATTTAAATGACAGTGCTTGGGTACTTCGCGCCTCAAATGAAAGACTTTGACTTTTATTAAAAAATTTTCTCAGGCCAGGCAAACTTTCAACCATTCATTTTTAAAATCGAAAATGAAAATCTGGGTTTACCGTGCAAAGTCTGGCACTAGAGAAACAAATCATCCAATATTTCCCGATATTTGAAGTTCAAAATGGCCTTCATCCCTGTGTTATCTCTCTTGGGGGATTCCAGATTTTCGCAAAACTAAGCCCTTGAAAACTTTATTTACTCTGTAAGCTTAAGCTTCAAAATGAACCCCCAACAAGAATATCTGTCACCGAGGTGCATTCTTAGAGGTATCCAATATCGCCTACACTGTTAAAATTGTAATCGATCAAAAACTGTCATTTACACTAAATCCCTCCTTTAAATCCCTCCTTTAAATCCTGATTGCGCTTGATCGTCGTACGGCATGGAGATGGGCCGCCGCCATTTTGTTTGTTTACACTGAGAGTTGCAATGTCAACGGGTGTCGCGCGCGACATCGCTGTCACGCCACGCACTCGCTACTTGTTCGAAATATTCGTGTTCTTTAAAGCCCGACATCGCTTCGAATCGTTTGTTTACGTTGTTTACCAACAAATTACTAATGTTGTTCGGGAAAACGCTAAAACCGATGACGTTTATCATGCTAAATATTGGCTCATATTTTTGTGAAAATTGACAATTTTATTTTTCCTCCTAGAGTTAACACAGGGGAGGCGGCAATTTTGAATTTCAAATGTCGCTAAATGGGTCATTTTATAATTTCTTTCCCTTTTACCAAGGTTGAAGACAACCCATGCCCGTTACCTACATTTCACCACAAACATTAGTGTCTCTATAATAGTAACATGTTCTCGCCTTTTTTCATTCATTAGGTACTTTGGCCTAAGGAAGGTGCAAACATTCGAATTTGGTCCCTGTTGAGCCGCAAGAATGATGGATTCTTGCAAGTTAAGGAGAAAATTGCAAAGGACGTATTCTCGGTTGATGGCACAGGAACTTACGATAGCAACAGTAAG
Source organism: Ptychodera flava (assembly GCA_001465055.1). Classification (NCBI taxonomy): domain Eukaryota; kingdom Metazoa; phylum Hemichordata; class Enteropneusta; family Ptychoderidae; genus Ptychodera; species Ptychodera flava. The sequence continues at coordinate 31,199 of LD356841.1, forward strand.
TAGCCCAGTTAAATGGCATAGGTTGGAACTCAGAGCTTCTGCGCGATAGGAATACGACCCCTATTAGCATTCTGTGGCACTGATGATTTCATTTCACTTTTGAATTAGAAATTTCGATGTCAGGTACGCGATTTTTCATGTGATTTGACACGTGACGACAAGACAGGACGCTACGATGGATAAAAATAGGAGAAGATTGTCAGTCAAAAGACAAGATCATTCTCGCGAACCAGAACATGATTTCGGCTCCGCGGACGCACGCAAAAATTTAGGGAACGCATGCAGAGCTGTTGCCCAGTGTCGTTTACGACGATGAACATGAGTGGCCGAGTGCAGAGGTTGTCGCGAGTCGCCGTAGACTAATCTTGTTCCATCTTATCAGTCATAATCTTGTGATGTGAAACAGCCATCAAGTTGTATTCTATGTCGTACACTTGAGTATCCAGTCGTATTGTAGAAAATCGGTGTTAACCGGTTCTAACCGTGTTGTCACCGCTTCTCACTATTGGCAGCCCATTTCCGCATGTACAAGCAACACTTCCAATCAATAAACGTCTTGCAGCCACATGGTCCAAAAAGTCCGTAAAAGCAAGTAAAAAGCAAGGTTAACCAAGAAAGTGTACGTGCATGGAGCGAGGAGGCATATAATAAACTGATAAACATGTGTGAGAGGAGACGGAAGCCCTCAATTGCAGCACCTCCTCTTCCGAGTTCTCCTGCCGGGCGATGCAGGGTTAGGGACTGTACGCAAAGTGCCAGGGAGGTGCAAGGTGGATTGGAGAGGGTCGCAAATTTTCATTCCCATGTTTAGGAGAGGGTCATGTTTTCTTTCAAATTATATTTGGCGAAGGGTCACAAATTTGTCAGCAGGGAATATTTCCAATTAAAAAGGTCTCATATGATTGGGTACTGGAAATTAAGTGTCGCACTGAGGTCGATTCTCTGCAATAATACACTTACAAATTATTGCAGTAAAACTCCATTAAACGACGTACACTGATGTCTTCTGCCGTGATCCAGAGATGTTGTGCTTGAACTTTCTTAGACTCTGGCATACAAATGTGTCATATACTGTTGGTATATATTGGGTCTCAGAGTGAGAAATTTCCCAAACAAACTGATATATGAGTGAGACTTAATCATTGAATGTCAAGTGAATTTCTTGGTGTAATATTGACAGCAAAGTAAATCTAAAAGAGAGCACTCACAGGAACCTTCAAGCAAAGTTTAAGAAACAGGTTATATTTGAGTATGTTGTTTACAAAAAATTAAATGGAATAAATGCTTCAAAACTGCATCTCAAATTTCTTGTACAAATATGCACTTGAAACTATCCTATGATAATCAAGTACATTTTTACTTCTCCTTCATCCCTAAAAAATATGTGGTAATATAATAATTTGGGGAACTTGAAAAAATATTGATCATATAGAAAGGGGACTTGACATTTTTTGAGGGTATTGAGGGGGATCTGAAAAAAAAATAAGATTTTAATCGCGATTTCTCCAGCTCCCTCCCCCATCTAACCGTTATTTGTGAATGCAGCATCAAACCTTGCCCGATAGTAATATGGTAAAAATGTGGTTTCCGGGTAGTCATGTTGGAAAAAGTTAGAAACAAGTAGTATTCAGCTGAACTTTGTCGGGATCTTTGGTCATAATAAGTGCCTAAAAACAAGATATCGATGAGCGTTGGCAAATTTTAGAATGGATGCGAAACAGTCCAAAAATGATGAGCAGCTATCTGTTTGCACACGGATTCGGTTGCTCGTATATGGAATCTACCCTAGCTGTGCTGCCAGCGTAAAAAGTCGTCGAAAATCAGCACATAAAAGACAGAAAACCTTATAGAATAGCAGTGTCACAGCTATTGACCCACAGCTACTTTAGAGTTACAGGTAGTGTACTTTTCGCTTATAAAATATTTCCTAAACTGTCACATTCTGACCAGGTATCTTCAGATTCTACGCTTTCAACGACCCGAATATCACTGTTCCCGAATATGAGTTGTCTGTAGAGGTGCCTGACGACAGCACTTCAGCCTGGATTGGAATACCTGGCAACAGAATAGGCAAGGATGCAGACAGAAATAACATTTACATGCTGCAGTGGACGGAAGATGGTGGTATGCAAGCGAAGGTATGAGTTTTGACGGAGTGATAAGACAGGGAAATACGTATTTGCGGAATCGACTTATTGTTATTCGCATTAATTTATATATAGCATTTTTATGCACGCATTGTCATATCATGAAAAGCTGTGTACAATTGGATGGATTGATGAATGGATGGACGGACGGACGGACGGACGGACGGATGAATGAATGGATGGATTAACGCATGCCTGCATGTACGCAGGCGTGCAAGCATGCTGCATGCATGCATTCATGTATCTCGAAGACCTGTCGCCGGCGATTCTCCGATTGGGGAAAGTGAATGGGAATACACAGTGGAGAATCCGGGTATCGATAACGGTATCTCACCCTATCTTGAGTTCATTTCATTGATATATATGATCGTTTGTCATTTGGATATTTGAATTGCTGTCTCTATACTTTCCAGGGTTTTAAAGCTCCCGAAGATTATCGGAAACGACCCGACATCTCCGACTCAGTAGAGCGGAAACAAGCAACATTCTTGGTCTCGTTCAAATCATCTACAAACTACTTGAACCTTCAGTGGTCGCCCTCAGGGAACTCCTTTGACTCGAGAGGAAAATCATCAGGACTGTAGCCAGTGGAAATATCACGACCATTAGCGTCAATCCGGACAACAGTCAGTTTTCTTATGATCCGGGGATGCTGTATTATCTGCCATATGTAGATGACTCTGAGTTGTAGCCCGACGGCGATCTTTAGGTTAAACATTTTATACACTGGGCCTTCTCTCTTTCTGCGTAACAACCAGTGAGACAGTGATACACACCAAAAAAACTTGTGAGGATTTTCAAAAAGTTCTATGGTAGATATGATGACATTGCGGCCAAATACGACACCTCGGTCACTCAAATGATTAGCGACACAATTCCCAACTTTGAATTATTACAGTGATTCATATACAAGATAGACAATTTGGGGACCAATCCTGATGGATGTAGCATGCTAGCATGGTATGCGTACCCATTCCGGACAACTTACTATTAGTGCTTCAGGATGGCCCTACTTAACTTTGTAAATCACAAACGTCCCAGGGACCCGTTATGTATTACCTTGAATAGAAATGATTATTGGACCAGTTTCATGTCATATTAATGATATGTTCCTCAAAGACCCTTCAAAGTTTAACGTCGGCGACATCGCTTCGCAGGCGGAGAGCGCCAGCCATTTCGTTTGTTTACGTTGTTTACCATCAAATTGCACATGTACTTCGGGAATACTACGAAACTGACGACGTTTATCGTACATATCTCGACCCCGTGAAATTTAAGTATCGCGGCTGATAGTTTACGGTAAACGTCCTAAGGATGAAGCGATATGGGCATGGGTATATGATGGGCATGGGTATATGATAATACGCTTAGTACTTTATGTTTAGTTGAAGTTTCAATATTGACAGCTTTCTGATACAAATTAGGGAAGCTCTTTCTTATGAGACATGGCCTATACAGGGGCCACCATTACACAAAGTAAGCTTAAAGTTGATGGTTGAAACCAAATCATTTTTACTCGATGGTTGACATTTATTGAGATATATTAATTTACCAATAAGCTATGCGACTGTGGAAGAACGCCACTACCTTATCGCATAATCTGTGGTGTACATAAGTTATTTTCATGATTGAGTGACACGGTTATTTTCTGTAGTTTGCTTTAACGAGCAAGTGAAAATGTAAGCTTACGCCACAGATCTTATGCCGAGTTCGTCCTGTTATTATTGCATATGTTCCCTTAAATTAGATGGAAATTGACTTTTTTGGCGGGGAAATATTTTGTCAAGAGGGAATACTTTTGCTCATTTGCATAAATGCATGTAAACACCATTTATATTTTGCTTGCATCATTGACGTAAACTGGAGTATATATACAATAATTTGTATCGCCACAGTTTATCTTTTTACATTTGTAATTTCATTTGCTCACGTGTTGACACACGTGAGCATATGTCGCAGCGATGTCTGTCTGTCTGTCTGTCTGTGTGTCTGTGTGTGTGTGTGTGTGTCTGTATGTCTGTCTGTCTGTCTGTCTGTCTGTCTGCTCAATATCTCAAAAACGGCTCATCAGGTCAAAATCAAATCTGGTACATAGATTCAGTTTGCAAATGGCAAGAACTGATTAGTTTTTGGTGGGTGTGGCTTCCTTACTTTTTGCTCATTTGCATAATTAATGATTTTAGAAAAAACGGATATGCATTGAGAACGATTGCACACAATTTGATGAGATTTGCTAAAAATGTTGATCACATCAAGATATATCAGCTGTGAAAGTTATTAAAGGGGTGACGTGAAAGATAATTACTAATTTGCATATTTAATGAAATTTCCTAATTAGGCATATATATCTGAATTTACTTGATCAAAATTGACGAAACTTGGTATGCATATTGAGGATACTATGATTTAACATTATTGAAAGTCATTAAGCATTTTACTTCATCCAAATCCTAATTTGCATATTTAATGACCTTTTGAAATTAAGGATATATATTTGAATTTACAAGACCAAAGTTGATGAAACTTGCTATGTACATTAAAGATACTATGATAGAACATTATTAAATGTCATTAAGCATTTTTACTTCAGCCAATGCCTAATTTGCATATTTTATGAACTTTCCTAATTAGGGGTATTTATCTGAATTGACGAGACCAAAGTTGACGAAACTGGCTATGTACATTAAAGATACTATGATAGAACATTAATGAAAGTCATTAAGCATTTGAACTTTAGCCAATTCCTTCTTTGCATATTTAATGAACTTTCATAATCAGGAATATTTATCTGTATTGACTAGACCAAAGTTGACGAAACTTGCTATGTACATTAAAGATAATATGATACGACGTTACTGAAAGTCATTAAGCATTTTTACTTCATCCACATTCTAATTTGAATATTTAATGGATTTTTGAAATTAGGGATATATATTTGAATTTACATGACCAAAATTGATGAAACTTGCTATGTACATTATGTACATTAAAGATACTATTATGTAGGCTAACATTATTGAAAGGCATCAAGCATTTTTGCTTCAGCCAATTCCTAATTTGTGTATTTAATGAACTTTCTTAATTAGGGATATATACTTGGATTTATTTGATCAAAGTTGGCATAACATGCTATGTATATTGATGATTATACCAGGTTATACCAATATTGAAAGTCATTTCTAACTTAAGTTTTCATGTCAGCTAATTAATAGTTTGCATATCTAATGAGCTATTAAAGTTTGGAATAAATAGTTTGGAAGGAATTGACCAAAGGCAATTACACTTGCTATATAAAGTGGTGATACAATGACAGCAGTCAAAGAAATTAATTATTTCTATTTCAGCTAATTGCGTATTTGAATACTTAATGACTGAGAGAGTTTAATCTGTGGTGAATGTTGTTCATTATGTTGATCATAATACTTTCAATGAAGTTGCAAACATGTGGCAAAGGTTCAAATTTACACATAACTGCAATATACAATGAAACACGTGAGCATTTACAGTTCATATCTGGTTTTAAGATAGTAAGCATATTATCAAATATTTGGATTGCATGTAACAGGTTACTGTGTAAATTGATCAATAAAATTGCATATTTGCATCACTTTGATAGTATGTTGATTCTTAAGTTGACATTTGGCTTTTATGTGATGAAAATAACATGATCTTGAGGTGGAGCTGCACGTTGCCAACAAAGCGGACGGCTTTTTTTTTCAAGAGAATACTTTTTATCTAAGATGACAAGGAAACCCCCTTATACTATATATTTTCAAAAAGCAGAGTCTAAAGTTTAGTATGGTAGCAATAGTTTATTCGAAGGATGAAGGAGGTGTATATTTTGGGTAAAAACCTTAATTTCAGTATTTATGATAAAAATTAATTTAAGTCAAAAACTTAACACTATTTCTTAAATGTAATATTTCACTTGAAAGAAGAGTATATGTAGGAAAAAATGACTATTTATATTGCATTATCTATCCTCATTCAAAAATTGCATGGGTTGAAAGACTTACACTCAAACAAGTCATTAAAAACATGTTAGCAAAATAAAAATGCCTCTTATTCAAATGTAAGAATTTTATTGCCAAACAAAATAGTCGTTTTGTCATTCAAAGAACATATATTTAAAATTTCAGAAAATTTGTCCCCAGACAGAGTGGAGTTAAATTCGTTTGAAATCTTTGTTAAAGAGAGAAGCAAGGATATCGGGTGATTTGCGTACATTTGCATCAAGTAACACTTCATTATCAAGCAAGTTACGACTGCTTGACAAGCTAAAAGGTGAACCTAACCAATATTGAATCTTTGGTTAACAAATTAATTAAAATTGAACTAATATTGCAAATAGGTGAGTTTTGAGCAAAATACGCTGTGTTTCGTGCAGCGCCCCCTTTATCGTGATTCACACTTGATATCTGATATTCCTTTTTGGCAATACAGAATTTTGTTTGAACAGATGACCTCTAAGTCTAATATTTTGTTTAGAAAATATTTATCTACAGTACATGCTTTTCTTATTTGCACACATCCTTACGAAAACCAATCCATCAGGACCAATATTTTCATAAAATTATGCACAAAATTTAGTTATACAAGACCCACAATATTGCCGTAAACAATACCATACCGTGCGGGTGCGACATGTTGTCATGGTACATACCAGTACACCACCAAGTCGACACTGTATTTATACAACGATGGATTAGAAATGGTGCCTTGCTGAGTATCTGAGAAATTAGTGTAATTATGCGACGACTGTACTCGAAAAAACTTACCAAGTAAAGAACTTAATTTAAGAATTAATTTATGTGCAATACGGTACGACATGCCTTTCGTTGACTTTGACGATGATTCAGGGTCCTCGGACACAAAGAGGGTGACACATAGACAACTCTATGAGTTAATGCGATAGATAAGGGAAGTTTTGGAAAAAAATTGACAGTCCAAATAACTGTCATTGAGGCGCATTCTAACCCAGTCTGAACAATCAATCGTTTTATGGTCGACGTCCGATAGAAGGTGACTGATCTTTATCTCGTTCCCAAAGCCCAAGCAGTCAGAATTTTTACAGTCACTCAACCACAACACAGTTTCAAATTTTAAACAGGTGACTTGAAAGTCGAAATATGGGCAAATTTCATGATTTCATCGGTTCACTTGACCATTTACATTAAAATTGGACCAAATTTTGATCCTGAACTTGTTCTGTTAGCAATTTATTTCTCAATTAAGAATGACACGTTCAGCGCGGTATCTTTTGCGGCCAACCTTATTTGTAATCAATAATGCAAATGGGAATTGGGTGAAATACTAAATTGTAGTTGGCTTTACCGTGTAGGAATAGTTACGCGAACCGCAAGTTGAGCTATGTTAACTGCAAATCGAAATTAGAAATTAGAAATTAGAAATTGGCACCACGTGATGACCAACTTAGGGAGCCTCCATATTTTACAGAGGTGTCGGCGGTAATCAGGGGGGTTAGTTATACCACACGGCTGGAGTCAGACATTACAAAACACTGTTGGAGGTTATTCTACATAAGCTTGTTGTGGAACTATGGCAATAACAACAACATTGAACGAAATGTACAACCAACCGTGTAGTTTAAAAACTTAAGATAGGAAATGAGTACATTGATGTAATTCTGAGGGGGCTAAATTTAGTGTCAAGTTCACTACCCCGGTAAAGAGAGTTGACATTGTCATAATCAAACGATTGAATTGTAGACAAAAAGTGTCAAATGTACTGATGTATATACCAGTTTACTGTTCTCGTTCGTTTTAAAACTGTTGTTTTATTTGTTACGTGACAGAAAACGAACACAAGGTGAACTCAGCAGTTTCAGTATAAAACGAAATTTATTACGAAAAATAAAACTAATTGCTAAGTCAGCGATAGAATACGAACTGTAAAAGTGTACAGGCTACTTGTCTCAGCTGGGACGGCAAAGCTCCAGTCTCAGAGTTGTAACAGTCAGTCGGATGAATGAACAGTCCTTTGGCCTGCAGGCTTGAAGTTGCACAAAGTCCACGGTATAAATCCAGCGTTGCAGCGAAGGTCTTGAAAAGTCTTGAAATTAATACTGCTGGAGTTTCCAAAGACTTGAAGGAACACGCAAGAGACATGATCCCAAAATGTCTGCTTGCAAGCTGCGCCGGTGCCCTATTTATACTCATGTCGTATATAAGGGCATATAAGAACAACCAGCACGATTGGAACTAATTTGGGATAATTGGATGGTGAAGTAATGTCGACTTGATCTGCAAATGTAACCCCATGTTCTTTTCTTTTTAAGTTACACACTTGTTTTTATGAGTAATTTAAATTTGTAATATTGCAACATTCAGCTATACGGCACCTAATACTTTTGAGAAATTTGAAAAATATGAAGATCCAGTTATCCCAAATAAGTTCCAATCGTGTTAATCTAGAACTTTTATTGACATGCTAATTACTGCTCTAAAATAATCTCTCTTGCACAACTAATTAAATTTCCAGAACATTCCAAACATGACTAATTGAATTCAAGGTTGTGAGGGCATGAAGGACAGTGACCTTGAGAATATTCTAGACTAATTAAACACAGGTCATGAGTGTGGGGGAGAATGACCTACATAACATATTCATCGAATGTTCGTAAACTGCTACAGTTGTATTGATGTAGACATCCACTGCAGTTATTATCGAGGGGTCACCGTGCAAATTTTGGTACTACAGAAACAAATAACCCAAGATTTACCGACATTTGAAATTCAAAGTGGTCACTATCCCTGTGTCAACTCTGAGAAAAAAATACAATTTTCGTATTTCGAAAACGAAGCCGGTGAAAAGTTTTCAGACACCAAAATCTTTAAAATGAATCCCCTCAAGTAGTATATTAGAAAAGAACTGTGAAAGTTTTGGGGTCCGAATGTCTGTCCCCGAGACGCGTCCTATTTTAAATCTCGTTACAAAGTCATGACAATTATGTCAGAGAAAAGTGTCAATTTACAGACAACAGCAGTATATACCGAAACAAAGGAGCAATATCACTTCATATCTAGTTGGCACAAGACCACTAATTAATTTCCCATAGGCCACCATAGTAGCGTTGAGCTCGATTTTCCTATTTTAAAACATTCAGCGGCACGAATCCTCTTGGCAGGTGTTAGGTCAATGTCAGCTTGACTACTGATGAATTCTTTCATGTGGGCAAGTCCACGGAAATTTTGAGATAGCGATGAAAATAGCGCCCTCAGTGGTGTTTTTCGACAAAATCCAGGCGTATTGTTATGATTTCTATGGGCCTTAGAACTTCTCATATTACCACCAAATGCTTCAGCCATTATTCACAACAGTCTGCATTGTGATTCAGGTAGAAAAATATCTTTAAAATAGAATACTTGACACTAAAGCTCAAACTAAACAAGCATCCATGAAGGTAGCAAAAGCGTGCAAGGTCTGCACTATTTTTCTTCCAAACTATATTCTGGGTAACGAATCCGGAAGTGAATTAGAGGTCTTGTGCCAGTTGACGTCTTCAACCCTAAAACTTTCACGGAATGTTGCCATTATTCTGATTTTTGACATGATCGAGTTGGTATACAGTTATTAGATAACAGTAGACAAAAACAATAACGAGCAAAAGTAGTGTTTACTTCTCACCTTATAAGACACATCTGCTGATCTTATAGAAATATGCCATACCCTTTGACTTTATGCAGTTCACTACGGTTTTTAGGAAACTTTCCTGTCTTCAAACGTGTAGGGAGCTGAATAAGGCTGAAGTATTGCTATTTCCCGCTGCGTGGGGTTCTAACACTCCTCCATGACATAATTTTAAATTGTAGGAGGAAAATGTGTCTCTCTGACCATGAAATGAAGGTACACAATCATATATCTATATCTGGTCGACTGGTGGCGTGTTTACACAAAACTATGTTAACATGTTGGCGAGAGCGTAATTTGCTGAGGCTTGAATGCATACACCCCTCAGTGCACCAACGCCCCCAACGCAATGTGCCAATTTACACGGTCTACATACATGATTTAAGCTGACGACACCCTTTTTCTCGATCAAACGTCTAGCAAGTCTAACCGATAGCATGACCATGGGCAGTCGACAGTCAAGAAAGAGTGCAAGGACGGCGATGAAAACCGATGCGGTAGGCCTAAATGAGTCACCACCTGAAGGCGGAGAAAGGTTTGTTGTGCGTATCTAAATCATTTCTTGCCGTAATTATTGGCACCGCAAATGGTGCATTTAATTCTACACAGACTTTTTAGCGCTTGGCTGAACATAGCGACAGGCGACTTTGGCATTCGTTCAGTATATGTGTTCCTTTCATGGTGTATCGTTTGAATCGTGCTTGACGAACTACTTGTAAGTATGTCATTGTCTTCTTGTGCAGATTCTGCTGATGTACAGCGTCTCAGAAGCTGATATCCAATTAGATGGCCGAATTAAACAATACAAACAGACTCCCTAAGTTGCTGTGAATAGTGACAATCGACCAATCCGATATAACCTTCCGAGTACTCTGAACACCAGCAGAATCAGCCCTGCAGATTTGAAGGCCGTGGAGCACCCACTGGCCAGGTGGTGTACACCATACTCGTAGTACTCATAATAGGGCAACGCAATGACGGAAGAGATCGGAGTTATGTTACATCTAGGGGATAGAGGGAACATCTAGTCTTGGGTCTTGCTAAAAATTGAATTGCGACAAAATTCCCAACAAGGTATGGTTGGGGGAGGGCTATCATAAACCAATGTGATACTCTACCATGTAATAGGTAAGAAATGAATACACAAATAAATGAACTATAGCTATTGTTATAGTATGACTGGTGTAAAACTCAACAACACCGATTACGACACCTTGAATGGTGTTTAAATGACTTCAGTGCTTGGATGCTTCGCGTCTCAAATGAAAGACTTTGATTTTTAATAAAAAATTTCCTCAGCTAGGCCAGGCACAATTTCAACCATTCACTTTCAAAATCAAACATGAAAATCTGGGTTTACCGTGCAAAGTCTGGCACTAGAGAAACAAATGATCCAATATTTCCCGATATTTGAAGTTCAAAATGGCCGTCATCCCTGTGTTATCTCTCTTGGCGGATTCCAGTTTTTCACAAAACTATGCCGGTGAAAACTTTACTCCGTAAGCTTTAAAATAAGCCCCACACAAGTGGTATGCCAAAGAAAATATTCTCAAAGTTTAAGAATCCGAATATCTGCCCCCGAGGTGCATTCTTACAGGTTAAGTAAGCAATTGCTATTATATCATAACAGTATATTGAATTCTGGCATAGAACGTCAAAAAAAAAGATTTTGGCGCAAGCCGAGAGATCGCGCGTGTGCCAGCCGTGGTATATCGCGAATATACCACGGTTCTTTTCGCGTCTCGACCAATCAGATCGCTGTATTTGCGCCATCAATATACTGGTATGATACAATACCCAATATCGCCTGTGTTCCTTGCGTCATATCAACATTCGTGTTATTTGTGATGCGTCAGACACTCGACTTCGTCTCGAAGCAATAAATCACACCCAGCGAAGGTATACCACTCGATTTTGACCAGTTCACTTCATATATGCACTCGCTATCGCTCGTGCATATATGTCGTGAACTGGTCAAAATCTCGTGGTGTACCGTCGCTGGGTGTGCTTTATTGCTTAAATAACCCGTAAGAATGCACCTCGGGGTAGATATTCGGACTCTTAAACTGTTACAATATTTTCTTTGGCATACCGCTTGTGTGGGACTCATTTCAAAGCTTACGGAGTAAATAAAGTTTTCACCGGCTTAGTTTTGTGAAATCTGGAATCCGCCAAGAGAGATAACACAGGTGTCATAACGTGACGGAAAGAAGCTGGATCTGACGACGAGTGCTGATGTATAACTGGAACTTATTTATTGAATACGGAACCATAACTGGGCCTACAGGCCCACCTCTGATACATGAGTCTTAGTTGATCCTTGTTCCCAGTTTCGGTCACTCCACTAGAAAGTGATCGTGGTCCAAAGTTCTTGTTTCGGTCAAAGTTCTAGTTTCTGAGTGAATGTCCTGTCTCGGTCACTCCACAAGAGAGTGACCGTGGTTATCGGTCCTCGAGTTCTCGTTGTTTTTTTCTGTGTTAGTGTGTCTATTTATACAGTATCTTGGCTATGTCAGATGCCGACGCCATAAAGAATATAATAAGACAATACTTTGATTTACCGACATTAGAAAAGATTACAAAAGTAGAAATTATCACATGCCCGTGCGTGGCTTGCTACAATTCTTTGTTTCAAACCCACACCATGAATAAATTAAAATGATAACAACGGCTCAATATTACGATTGGTTGAAACACAATAGAACATGGTGGTAGTACGCAGAATACCTCCATGAGAAAAATAAGTTACTGGGTAATTCTTTTAAATGTGTAAATGAGCGAGATCATGTTGTCGATACTGTGCTGGTATTTCGTGGCGCCAGCATTGTTAGAGTCCAAGCAAAGAAACGTCAGCTTGATCACTCGCGTCCCAGAACGCTAATGTATTGTGAGCGTGAAATTTTACTAGTCTGTGCGCCAATTTGGAAGATTATGACACAGGGATGACGGCCATTTTGAACTTCAAATATCGGGAAATATTGGATGATTTGTTTCTCTAGTGCCAGACTTTGCACGGTAAACCCAGATTTTCATGTTTGATTTTGACTTATACGATTTTAACTCCGCCACCACAGCTGTCAAAACCAAAACTAAAACCAAATCCCGTGCTCGATCGTCTTACGGCAAGGAGATGGGCCGCCATTTTGTTTCTTTACACAGAGAGTTGCCATATCAACAGGTGTCGCGCGCGCGACATCGCTGTCCCGCAACGCGCTCGCTACCTGTTCGGAGGTAGACCATGCCGTGTGAATGGCAGAATATTTGCTAGAGCTTTTCTAAAAATTTGCAAGAACTTTAACAGAAAAACCATCGGAAAACATTGCAAGACTTAACATATTATTTCCGTATTTAGCAACCCGAAATATCCGTGTTCCTCAAAGCCCTTCAAATTTTTACGTCGGCGACATCGCTTCGCAGCCGGAGAGCGGCAGCCATTTTGTTTGTTTCCGTTGTTTACAATCAAACTGCAAATGTAGATCGGGAATACTCTAAAACCGATTATGTATATCGTGCATATCTCGACGTTTACCGCGAAATAACGCGGCTGATATTTTACGGTAAACGTCACCAGGATGAGGCGACACGGGTATGGGTATAAAAATTAACAGGCGAGGCTTGCCGAGCCCGTTAATTTTGGCTTATCTCTCGTCCGCGCCCATAAATAAACGTTAATGGTCAGCGCGAAGTCCGTTATTTCCATTATATTATCAACGAACCCCAACAGCCATCAAAATTTACGAAAATTTCCCTCGCCAACGACAACGGGGTCCAGGAACTTGTCAGTGAGTAGTGCGCGCGTTGTAAAAATTTTGCAAATCCTGAGATTTTTTCATAAAAAATGTCTTAACTTGGCCCGCAAGAGTTCCATTTTATTTTGTGATTGATTATGATCTTTGTACAAATTGCAATTTACGTTTTAGCTGAAAAGTAACGATGTTTACGATATTATTCATATTCACGGCAAATAAACAAACCAGTATTACGTGTTTGTGGTCGTTCACATGATTCAGCTTGACTAATTAAAATGCGACGGACAGGGCATTTTAACAGAATACCTTATACATGGCTTGTCAGTGTACGCGTAAAAGATAGCGTATATCTCAAGTGAAGAAGCCCCAATCACAATTATGCATAAAAGTGAAGACAGTTTTCACTGGCTTATTTTTGTGAAAATCAAAAATTTTATTTTTCTCCCAGAGTTAACGCAGGGAGGGCGGCCATTTTGAATTTCAAATGCCGGTAAAAGATTGGGTCATTATAATTTCTTTCCCTTGTACCAAGGTTGAAGACAACCCATGCGTGCTACCTACATTTCACCACAAATATAAGTTTCACTATAATAGTAACATGTTCTCGTCTTTTTCGTTCATTAGATAATTTGGTCTAAGCAGGGTGCAAACATTCGAATTTGGTCCCTGTTGAGCCGCAAGAATGATGGATTCTGGCAAGTTAAGGGGAAAATTGCAAAGGACGTGTTCTCAGTTGATGGCAGAGGAACTTACGATAGCAACAGTAAGTAGCCCAGTTAAATGGCATAGGTTGGAACTCAGATCTTCTGCGCGATAGGAATACGACCCCTAATAGCATTCTGTGGCACTGATGATTTCATTTCACTTTTGAATTAGAAATTTCGATGTCAGGTACGCGATTTTTCATGTGATGTAACACGTGACGACAAGACAGGACGCTACGATGGATAAAAATAGGAGAAGATTGTCGGTCAAAAGACAAGATCATTCTCGCGAACCAGAACATGATTTCGGCTCCGCGGACGCACGCAAAAATTTAGGGAACACATGCAGAGCTGTTGCCCAGTGTCGTTTACGACGAATGAACATGAGTGGCCGAGTGCAGAGGTTGTCGCGAGTCACTTGGGTTTTGCGAATGTTCAGCATATTTGTGCCATAGACTAATCTTGTCCCATCTTATCAGTCATAATCTTGTGATGTGAAACAGCCATCAAGTTGTATCCTATGTCGTACACTTGAGAACCAATCGTATTGTAGAAAATCGGTGTTAACTGGTTCTAACCGTGTTGTCGCCGCTTCTCACTATTGGGAGAAGCCCGTTTCCGCATGTACAAGCAACACTTGCAATCAAAATAAACGTCTTGCAGCCACATGGTCCAAAAAGTACGTAAAAGCAAGTACAAAGCAACATATGTGAGAGGAGATGGAAGCCCTCAATTGTAGCACCTCCTCTTCCGAGTTCTCCTGCCGGGCGATGCAGGGTTAGGGACTGTATGCAAATTACCGGGGGCGGGGGGGGGCTGGGTGGATTGGGGTGGGTCTCAAATTTTCATTCCCATGTTTAGGAGAGGGTCATGCTTTCTTTCAAAATATATTTAGCGGGAGATCTAAAATTTGTCAGCAGAGAATATTTCCAAAAAGATCCCATATGATTGGGTACTGGAAATGTCATATTGTGACTACTTAAGTGTCGCACTGAGGTCAGTTCTCTGCAATAATACACTTACAAATTATCGCAGTAAAACTCCATAAAACGACGTACACTGATCTTTATTTACAACTCTTCTGCCGTGATCCAGATATGTTGTGCTTGAATTTTCTTAGACTCTGGCATACAAGTGTGTCATATACTGTTAGTATATATTGGGTCTCAGAGTGAGAAATTTCGCAAACAAACTGATATCTATGAGTGAGACTTAATCATTGAAAGTCAAGTGAATTTCTTGGTGTAATATTGACAGCAAAGTAAATCTAAAAGAGAGCACTCACAGGAACCTTCAAGCAAAGTTTACGACACAAGTTGTATTTGAGTATATTGTTTACAAAAATTGAAATGGGAAAAAATGCTTCAAAACTGCAAGTCAAATTTCTTGTACACATATGCACTTGAAACTATCCTATGATAATCAGTACATTTTTACTTCTCCTTCATCCCTAATAAATATGTGGCAATATAATAATTTGGGGGACTTGAAAAAAAAATGATCATATAGAAAGGGGACTTGACATTTTTCAGGGTATTGAGGGGGATCTGAAAAAAATAAGATTTCAATCGCGATTTCTCCAGCTTTGGTGACGTGCTACATCAAACCTCGCCCGATAGTAATATGGTAAAAATGTGGTTTCCGGGTAGTCATGTTGGAAAAAGTTAGAAACAAGTAGTATTCAGCTGAACTTTGTCGGGATCTTTGGTCATAATAAGTGCCTAAAAACAAGATATCGATGAGAGTTGGCAAATTTTAGAATGGATGCGAAACAGTCCAAAAATGGTGAGCAACTATCTGTTTGCACACGGATTCGGTTGCTAGTGTATGGAATCTACCGTAGCTGTGCTGCCAGCGTAAAAAGTAGTCGAAAATCAGCACATAAAAGACAGAAAACCTTATAGAATAGCAGTGTCACGGCTATTGACCCACAGCTACTTTAGAGTTACAGGTAGTGTACCTTTTGCTTATAAAATATTTCCTAAACTGTCACATTCTGACCAGGTATCTTCAGATTCTACGCTTTCAACGACCCGACGATCATTGATCCCGAATGTGAGTGGTTTGTAGAGGTGCCTGACGACAGTACTTTAGCCTGGATTGGAATACCTGGCAACAGAATAGGCAAGGATGCAGACAGCAATAAAATTTACATGCTGCAGTGGACGGAAGATGGTGGTATTCAAGCGAAGGTAGGAGTTTTGACGAAATGATCATAAGACAGGGAAATACGTATTTGCGGAATCAATGTATTGTCATTCGCATTCAATTATATATAGCATTTTTATGCACGCATTTTCATATCATGAAAAGTTGTGTACAATTGCATGGATTGGTGGATGGATTGAGGACGGACGGATGAACGGATGGGCGGATAGATGGATGGATGGATGGATGGATGGATGAACGCATGCGTATATGTACGCAGGCGTGCATGCATGCTGCATGCATGCATTCATGGATCTCGACGACCTGTCGCCGGCGATACCCCGATTGGGGAAAGTGAATGGGAATACACAGAGGAGAATCTGGGTATCGATAGTGTTATCTCTCCCTGTCTTGAGTTCATTTCATTGATATATAAGATCATTTGTCATTTGAATATTTGAATTTCTGTCTATATACTTTCCAGGGTTTTAAAGCTCCAGACGAATATTGGGAACGACCCGACATCCCCGACAAAGAAGAGCGGAAACAAGCAACATTCTTGGTCTCGTTCAATTCATGTACAAACTACTACAACCTTCAGTGCTCGTCCTCAGAGGACCCCTTTGACCCGAGCGGAAAATTCATCAGGACTGTAGCAAGTGGAAATATCACGACCATTAGCGTCAATCCGGACATCAATCAGATTTCTTATGATCCGGGGTTGCAGTATTATCTGCCAAGTGTAGATGACTCCGAGTTGTAGCCCGACGGCTATCTTTAGGTCAAACATTTTATACATTGGGCCTTCTCTCTTTCTGTGTAAAAACCAGTGAGACAGTTTTACATACCAAAAAGACTAGTGAGGATTTTCAAAAAGTTCTATGGTAGATATGATGACATTGCGGTCAAATACGACACCTCGGTCACTCAAATGATTAGCGACACAATTCCCAACTTTGAATTATTACAGCGATTCATGAACTTTATCATTTCATATAAGTTAGACAATTTGTAGACAATTTGTATCCTGACGGGTGTAGCATGCTAGCGAGGTATGCTTACCCATTCCGGACACCTGGTACCTCCACTAACTATCAGTGGTTCAGGATGGCCCTTCTTAACTTTGTAAATCACAAACGTCCCAGGAACTTGGTAATGTATCACCTTAATTGCAAATGATTATTTATTGGACCAGTTTCTTGTCTTATTAATAATATGGACTATCGAAAGCTGCTATGACTGTTTAAAGCGGCTATTGCTGGTCGCTTGACCAGTGTAGCTAATCCTTTGCTGTGATATTTACCGATGGCCGGGTCTAATAGAGCTAATCGGATCTTTGTTTGGCATCCAGCCAGCAGGGGAAAGTAATGACTGTTGGTAATTGCCCTTTCGCTGCGATTTGAAAATGTTCATCAACCTATGTGACATGGCTTAGCCTATACATTATCATTATATGCATGTACTTGGATAATACACAAAGTATAGTTAATAGTTGAATCAAATCATTTTACTCCATGGTGGACATTTATGGGGATAAATTATTTTACCAATAAGCTATGCGACTGTGGAAGAACACCACTACCTTATCGCATAATCTGTGGGGTACGTAAGTTGTTTTCATGATTGTGTAACTCGGTAATATTCTGCAGTTTTGTGTTAACGAGCGAGTGAAAGTAACTTCTGTACCCCACAGACCTCATGCTGAGGTCATGGTGTTCTGTTATTATTGTATATGTTCCCTTTTATGAAAATTAGATGGAATAGGAAGTTTTTTTGCATGAAAATATGTTGTCAATAGAGAGTACGTTTGCTCATTTGCATAAAATGCATGTCAATACCATATATTTTGCTGGCAGCAAAGACGTAAACTGGAGTACATATTCAACAAGTTGTTTCAGCACAGTTTATCGTTTTTATTGTATTTTGATTATTAAAGCTTAACAGAGTAAGTATATCACCAAAACACTTGGATTGCATGTCACAGGTTACTGTGATTGAAAACTTGAGTAGCAAAATTAAAATGCCTCTTATTCAAAATGTAAGAATTTTATTTTCAAAAAATGGTCGTTTTGTTATAGTAGCATTAAAGAACATAATGTGAAAATGTAAGAAAATTTGACAGAAATCTTGAAATTGAGAAAAAAGAGAAGCCAGGAGTATAAGTATAATATTTCACTTGAAAGAAGGGTATATGTAGAAAAAACAACTATTTTATTGTGCATCATCTATCGTCATTCTAAAGTGGCATGGGTTGAAAAACTGACACTCAAAAGAAAGATTGAAAACATGAGTAGCAAAACTAAAATGCCTCTTTATATAAAATGTTAGAATTTTATTGTAAAAAAATGGTCGTTTTGTTATATAGCATTAAAGAACATAATGTGAAAATTTAAGAAAGTTTGACACGGTCAGAGTGGAGTTCAATTCTTCAGAAATCTTGAAATTGAGAAAAAAGAGAAGCCAGGAATAGGGTGATTTGCATACATTTGCATAAAGTAACACTTCTTTATCAAGCAAGTTACGACTGCTTGACAACCTAAAAGGTGAACCTAACCAATATTTAATCTTTGGTTAACAAATTAATTAAAATTGAATAAATATTTGCAAAAAAGTGAGTTTTAAGCAAAATACGCTGTGTTTCGTCCAGCGCCCCCTTAATTGTGATTCATGCCTGATTTACTATATCTGATATTCCTTTTTGGCACTACAGAATTTTGTTTGAACAGATAACCCGTAAGTCTAATGTTCTGTTTAGGAAACGTTAATCTGCAGTACATGATTTTTTTATTTGCACACATCCTTACGAAAGCGTAAAAGCCCATCCATCAGGACCAATATTTTCATAAAATTATTGCACAAATGTTAGTTATACGAGACCACAATATTGTCATAAATACCATACCATGCGGGCGCGACATGTTGTCATGGTACATACCAGTACACCACCCAGTCGACACTGTATTTATACAACAACGAGTTAGAAATTGTGTCTTGCTAAGTATATAAGAAATTGATGTAATTATGCGACGACTGTACTCGAAAAAATCTTACCAAGTAAAGAACATTACAGAATTAATTTATGTGCAATACGGTACGGCATGCCCTGCGTTGACTTTGATGATGATGCAGGGTCCTCATTGAACACAGAAATCGGGGGTCATCGTGCACGATGACCCCTGATTTTTAGTTTTCATTGAGGAAAGTTTGAGAAAACGTTTTGGTCTTTCTCTTTCTTGGCACATACTACCTTAAAGCCGGAATAGATATCACCATAATGCCATCGTACTGTAACCAGCCGTGGAACTCGCCATTGGTTTCAACAGTATGAAATGCTATGAGATTATCAACTTGAAACTCGTGACATTTACTAGTAGTCTAGCCCTCTGACTTCCATATATTTCCAGAATAATGAATGATATGTCTTATTTTACACAGCGTATATGTAAGATATCTCTTAATTCCTCATTCAGTGACTTATTTGCATTTCTCAGTGTGTGTTGCCTTTTCGGGACTCGATTATGAGCTAAGGGATTTCACCAACATTATGACTGTATACAAATGCCGTAAGTATGATCGAATCCTTTATTCTTTTGAAAAGAAAGACTTGCGAAAATGTTTTGTTGTCATCAGCGTAGCAACCCATATTGTAATCTGAGCCTGGGGATTTAATATTTCCCAGTCTGATAAATGTTTGTGAGAATGGCTCTAATTTACCAGCAGACGATACAGAATGCACAACATACAGAAAACATCCACAATAATGCTCAGAGAGGTTTAAAATTAAACAATTGCTATACACCACACGGAGTTTGTTGGATTAACGTTTTTTGAAAGTGGACTTAAGGTGACATCAATAAAGATATGTGCAAAAGGACTGGAAAAATCTAACCTTCAATTTGGTAGAAAAATGAGCAGTTTCTGAAGATAAAGTTACCACGAGCATACAACAAACACAATGTCTTTTCATATTATCATCGTCATATAAAGCACCAATATATTAGTATTTATTAACAAACGAAAACGTCCTGCCATTAAGAGAGATTTCAAGCAACTTTAACAGTTTAAAATTTCTCGGCTTTACATCATAACAACCCTTTTTTCCAATTATAAATGATGTCATGTTAACACCACAGACCGTACACATAAAGATGAGGTATTGTAAGCCTTGGGGGACTGAAGATAATTAAATTATGAAAATCGAATGTTCAAAATTTTACGTCTGAACGTGCAACCTATGTTAACGCTGACAAACGAGAACCTAGCTCATCGATATAAACATTCCACAAAAGTGTTCAGAGAATGCCTCCTTGACAGACATCATTCTTCACTGTAAAGGAAGCTGAAACTGCGAACCCTCTTTCCATTCATACTATAGCTGAGATCTGCTCCGATTGAAAAGACAATCAAACTTACAAACATTGAGGGAACGCCTCTTAATGAAAGCTGCTTTTAAAAGTGCCAAATGGTTCACACGGTCAATATCTTGGAAGCATCCATGAAATACAAAAACATAAAGCCCTTAATGAGACTTATAAAATCGTTTAGCTTCCTTCTTCAGCAGGTAAATACTTTAATTTGTTTGCTTACCTTTCGAGCCAAACTGTTATCTTATAAGGCTGAACAAGTTTCCGTGAAACACTTTTTCAGACGACAATGCTGAAGGTCTACAGTTACTTTATCATCAGCATCACCGAATTTGTTTTTAATGATGGGATGTATGTATCGATGTATTGATGTATCGATGTATGTATGTATGTATGTATGTATGTATGTATGTATGTATGTATGTATGTATGTATGGATGTGTGTATGGATGGATGGATGTGTGTATGTATGGATGTATGTATGTATGTATCGATGTATGTTTGTTTATATATATATATATATATATATATATATATATATATATATATATATATATATATATATATATATATATATATATACATACAGGGAGACCCAGAGAGAGCGACAGTTTTTCTTAATTATAGAGAGTGCTGATGTAGAGATTTTCTCAATTTCAAACGGTTAAGCGAAGAGTGGTGATAAGTTATGTACCTTGCTTCAGAATCGTGTCATGGATTCACACTTTGAAGAAGTAAACTTCCACGACGATTGCTCGAAAAGACATATCATTGTAGAACTGTTTCTTTCCTTTCTTGGCATGCAGTAGTAATCACAAAGTGCTAGAAAATGATCGTACGAAGTCCTCCTGGTCCACAATTGAAAGTAACCGTGTTTTGTTGGAATTATGGCCACAAGGCGTTGTCTCATCCTAAAGCGTACCCTTTTGTCCGAGACTCACGCATGCATAATAAGCTTACGCTAAAGGTGGGCATTGTTCAGGGATTAGTCACTCATTCATTTCGGAGGCAAACGACGGATTCGTCTATGATGTAATTTTAGCTCTGATTCAGCAAATACTGTTCTTTAACTTTGGCGTACACAGTTCTAATTTCTCATGATCCGTATATAAGCTAAACTTCGAGTCCGCGTTGCGGTGAGGAAGAGCTCAATTATCATGGCCGGACCGGCACATTTGTCTAAAACTCAATTATGGTTTTAAAATTGACTACCTCAGAATACGTTAAACATTTCCGAACCATGCTATTGCTAGGATGAATTTTGAGCACTTTTTCAATCAATATTTGTGATCCTCGACGGTGTCTGTCACAGCCATGTCGCAATCAGCGGTCACATCCTTGGCAGTACATTCCGTGCACACAAGCACACACACCCACACACACACACGTACACACACACCTACACACACAGATATATATATATATATATATACATA
>LD356845.1:9440-25701 GCA_001465055.1 Ptychodera flava
CGGCCGAAACGACTTTCTGCCAAAAGGTCTAGAAACCCGACATTGTCCGTTCGATGAGAATACTGAGTGAGTTGAACAATTTATGAATAAAAATGAAATATCAGAAATCGCGGCACTTGAACTACTTGGGATTAGAAAATACAAGGTGGAAACAAATTGCATGGGCTTCAAGACATCGACAGGAAATTTTCCCAATCAAAATACGTAGCGATGCAGAAATCACACGCCACAAAACAATAGCTGCTTTGGTTTGCAGACGTTTTGGCACAATGGCAGTGAACTGATAATGTCGAAGTCGTTTCAATCCCGCGGTCCCGTTTTTCCTTGTCCCATTTCGTTACCGACCTTGACAAGGTAAAAACATACGTCGACTAACAAATGTTCATCGTACACCGGACGAATGTGAATCAAATGATTTTATGGGAATGAACAAGACAACATTGTTATCAGTTATCATGGCAGTAGCCAAAATGCTGCAGGACCGAAAACAAATTTCAATATGAATTTGACCGTCACAACGTAATAACGTAATCGCCCTGAGTTTTCATCAACATGTCATCATTGGTCGGTAAACCATTGAGTGAGACGCTTACGGGCTAACTACTTGACGTGTATGACGCTGGACGAGCGGTCTATCGCATGCAACTTGCGTTTGATGAAATGACGTACTTTTCTCTATGTTCATGTTTTCTCAACTTCTCTCCTTTGACTTTTATGCCGCCGACAGGCGATTGGCTCATTTTAGCATAAATGACTCCAGAAACGGTCTTCACTCACAGAAATGCTGTACAGAGTGAGGACGAACTATTGTCTCAGAAATGCTCGTAGTTTGATTACTGTTAATCGGTTTTCAAGGCGCGTGAAGATCTAAAAAATGGCTGCTCACCAGAATCCTCGGTTACTATAACCGTAATGGATCACAGCATGGAGCTGTTCTTTTTATCTCCATGATCACATACACCGCAAATGTACATCCACATACAAACGCAGATATTTCTGTTGTCAGCCAATATTGTTTTCCCTATATCACTCATCGGGCTCGCTTTCATTCCGCAGCCGTGAGTCGTTTCCGAGGTGGAATCGAATGCTGCCATAAACTTACACTACACTCAGTGTGACAGTTTTCGGACGACCTCAGTTTTCGGACATTTAGTGACATGCTGTTAGTTACACTCACTTCGCTTAGTATCGATAGCGTTTTACAGGTCATGTGACCTCATATTAAGTCAGGTGACACTGTTGTTCCCGTTTTCGATAGTTTTTTGGTAGGAGCTATTGAGTTCGCTACGAGCGGCGGTCACAAATTGTCGTCTGATACCGCGTCAGTGATACTGTCAACATACTGCCGTCAGGTCAAAGTAACTGAAATTTTGACTAAAGCCCTGATTTAGCATTGAATTTTGAATATTGGGGAGAATAATGATTTTGAAATATTCTTTCCATTGTTCGCTACGATTGCATGTAGTTTTAACGAAAATTGCGCAGTTGTTTCGAGAAAAAAGAGTACATTTAATGAACGTAAGAAATGTACAAGTTTTCGGACAGACAATATTTAGCATGTGTAAACGTAGTAACTAACTTACCGTGTAAAAACTTGACTGGTAAATAATTCCATACGATGAAATATACTCGCTATTTTTATTAAATAATGCCTTTGCGATTCTAACACAAACAAAATATGCAATGGAAACAATCATTAGTAATACTCTCTGAACAAACTTAGCGAAGTTAGCCACACCGTACGATATACAAGGTGCCGAAAGCAACACACACAGAGACAGCCCGTGTCCGATATCTAAGCGCTATACACGTCGAAATATAGTTGAGTCGTCCATGGATTAAACATAACTAATTATCATGAAATATTCTTATATCCAGTTTTCTAAACACATCGAAATTAAAAATCAGTGGTTTGAAGTTTCAAATTATCAATACTTAGCTCCTAATCACATTCAAAACACGACGTCCGATTTCTGGGATTGCAGTCCGATTATTACGCCTTTAACATGGGGTCAAAACTTTGGCAACTTTGACCCCGAAATACCACTCTCGTCGTGTCAACTGAGTTTGAGGATAACCACAATAAAGTTTCGACAGGTATGGTAATAAGATTTCGTATTGCTGGTCATTTACGAAACGACTTTGGGCGAAATTCACTACCCTGTCCGAAAACTGTCACACTGAGTGTATAGTGTACGTTTGTCATGGAGGTAATAAGTCCAAGCGCTCGTGTAGACGGCATCGAGATGCCGTAGCAGTTCCGACAGTTAGGTCGAACAGTTAATACTCTATTTAAACCTTACAACTAATCAGTCAACAGATTATGCATAATCCCTTCCCTGGCACTCCCCAAGTTTATTTACTCATCAGCTACTGTGTAGATTGCGCTCTAAAAAGAGTACAACGCTCCAAAAATTCACCCTTTTTTGCCTCATTTCGACCGTTGACACTGATTTCAATGAGTGAATATACTGTTGAAGTTGAACACTTTGATTTCACTATCTGGTTTTAGTGTTTTGTCGGTTGAGTACATTGTTTATTGCCATTCAAAAGGAAAAACCCGAACCAATTTACTAAATCGCCTTTTTCTCAGTTCGGCATTTTGTCACATTGCAGCACGTTCAAAAGAGTTTAACTCGAGAACGCGTGAACGGAAGTTCTCCAGATTTTCACAGACGTTTGTCAAGTAGGTTGTCTCCAAAACCGTGTCTCAGTTTTTTTATGAAGATTTTTAAAGTCGAGATATTGCTGCTTAATTAAGCGGCATTGTAAGACTAATCGGTGGATAAACTTTGACTCAACGATGTAAAAAAACTAAGGCCTTTTTCAAAAATCTGAGACACGGTTTTGTAGCCAGTATTCTGAAGACCAATTGCCCATCAAAACCTAAACAATAGCCCCTCTCCGCTCAGACTTAAACTTTTTTACGTGAGACCACCCATTTTCTTTACACTTTCACTAAGATCTTCAAAAAAATTCATCGCACACTAATTTTCTCGATAAAACAAAAAAATTCATAGAAATAGCTTTCAGGTGATATATAATACTTGGGTAAAAGTACACATCTTGATGGCAAAATTCATGTTTGAAAATAGGTCGTCGCAAAGGTGGAAAGCTACCTTAAGTCTTTCACTTTCAAGGTGCTTACCACTTTGACTCTTTCTCACATATTCTCATATACTGACAATGCTTTCACAGTCTTTTCAACACTTGTTCCACTTCACATCAATCAGAAATGAAAGAAACCAATGCTTTGTCTATCAGATATTCCATGTACCTGATTGTCTCTGTATTCTTGATCCATACAACTGTGTTTTCAAGAAGTCACAAGCAGCCTGAGACTTGGCGTTAGGTTTCTGAATTAACTTTGGCAGTGTCACCACTTTGATGCCTAACTTTTCAGTCTCCTCCTGCACCTTGGAATCAACATCTTTCTCATCAGTTTCATCTCCATCATCATCATCATGAATATGAACATGTGTTCCCTTCACTTCCGTCTTTGTCAAAATACCGTATCTTGCTCCTTGGCCCTTTAAAAATGTACAAAGAGTGTTCAAATCCAGGGTTCAAATAATTGTAATGATTGCTGCATCACATCATCACTTTCTCTCATGTACGCCGCTCTTTCAATACTACATTCAAACCATACACAGTCTATGTTCAAACATACATGCCATCTATTGTCCAGCAAAACGGATGCCAAATTACAGGGTGATGTACTTTACCCCTGGGTTAATGGTATACTGTCACCTGTTCCAATTTTGCCACAGTTACCATGGAAAGAGAAAATCTAACCAATCACAGATTTTAAGCGGGTGGCCGCTTTTTAAAAACAGCGCCCTCACATGGGCATTTGAATACCTAGGAACGCCCCTTTGACCATATATGGGCATATTTAGATAACTGGTGACTGTATACCTTTAAGAAGAAATGATGAAAAGGAAACTGCTTTGCTTGAGGACACAACACCAGAAGTAACTGTAGAGTACCCGACTCTATAGACACATACAGTGAAACCTGTACCATGGTCATACATGGGTTTTTCAAACTCACCACCTTCCGATAATATATACACATCTCACTATCCTGGCCACTGTGCCACGATGCTTTGTAAAGATTAGCCAGCACAATACAATAATTCCTGACCTTGAAACACAAAACCAGCAGAATTGGTCTATCATTGTTAATGCAAAATAAAATGCTGTGTAAGTCTTCTACAGCACCAAACTATTGTTATACCCTAAGATTTCAATGATATTCTCAGACCTAGAAGGAAAATACCAGTACATGTATATGCACTCTGACAATTAGTAACAGTGTATTTTGGCTTACATTTCTTCTTCCTGTGTGATTGCCTTGATGAATCTTCTGACAACCTGACATTCTCTCTTTTCTTCTTTTTCTGCTGTGTGAAAAATTCATCTTGTGCTTTCCTCATTTCCTTCAGTTTATTTTTCTTCCTGTGGACAGTAAAAGTTGAAATATTGATGTCAATGGCTGACAATCCTAACGCCTGGTAGAGAACAAAAACACTTCTCCTGAAAATAAAGTAATTACAGCAGATCTGCTGAATGCAGTGAAATATACTGATGTCAGTTACTGTTTGTAGAGAAGAAACTATCACACAAGTCAACTGGCCAGTATTTACAGTGAACCTGAAGAACAATTAAGCCAAATCTTCATAATGTAAACAACAAAGCTGTCGTAGGGAGCCCTTCCATAGCTTTTGAAACGAATTGACTCCCTAGGATTGCCTTGGTTTGACACATTCAGTAAGGGAATGGTTTCTTCCTCAGCCTTGCTATATTTATGATGGAAGAGTAGAGCTAGGCTTTAGTAGAAAACATTGATGGCTAATTTGCTGATAGCTCACAATAGCTCACATAATATATCCAAGGTATGTAGGTGATTGATGAAAGTTAAAACATATATACATAATTTACATTGTAAAATTTAATTTTGCAGCTATGTTGACATGATGCATCTACATATAAAATACATTGTTTGTAAACAAGAAAGTTGCAGAGTTCTGATGACCCCTCTGTTTTAATAAAGATACACAAACTTACTTCTTGTAATGCCTGATACAATGACTGGCAATAGTCTGTGCTCATCAATAAATACTCCAATTTGTAATTGACTTGCTGGTTCACCATTGTCCAATATCGTATTTGGATCCATTAGGTGTTAATGTGCCATGATACGCACCATGCCATTGGTGCCTGGCAAATGTAATGTTTCAACTTACACTTTGTAAACTTATCTCAACTTGATTGCATGTGTTCTCCTGTGCAAAATCTTCTTCTCATTCATTTCATGCAAGTAAAAATGTCGGTTTTTTGGTGATTGATTAAACAATTACTAGGCTAAACTTTGTCTCGAATTAACACTGCTACACTTACTGTTTTGCTTGCTCCAGGACTTGAGAAATCTGATCCAAAGCTTTTTGTCTACTTTGATCAAATGACACATCTTCCGGAGCTTCATCATCAGAATTGCTTTCCACGGCTTCACTGGAGTCAATTCTGGAAAAATATTATTAAAGAAAAAAATCAATCAATCATTCATTCATTCAATATGAAGGAATCACAATACCAATTTTGCTACTAGATAAACAAATTATCTAACATTTCCTGATACAGTTGTCTTTGAAATTCAAAATTGTTTTAATCCCTGTGTTAAGTCTATTGTGAAAAATATAATTTTTGATTTTCAAAACAACTGAAACAGAGCAGCTTTTTTACTCTGAGATTTTAAAATGATGTCACCCAACAAAGGATAGATCAGAAAAGAATTGTAAATATTTCAGAGTCCAAATATCTGTCCCTTATGATTGTGCTACTGTCCTAAAATACAAGTAACGCAAGCACGGATCTGTCTCGTCATGAAGAGACTTGGATGTTGGACAGTTTTTCATATGCCTGCCCCAGTGTAAAGTAATGTATGATCTATGATTTCAACTTACTCAGATTTATTGTGATCACTTTCATCAAGATCTGTCTCCTCAATATGTAAAACCAATTTTTCATCACTAATTTTGTCATCATCGTCACTGTCATTTGATTTCACATCTTCAGAGAGTTCTTCTTCGTCTGATTTCGCTTCTTGAGTCTTTTTCAAAGTATCTTCCTCAATATGCTTTTCTTCCACTTCATCTGATGCAGAAATATTTTGATTCTCAGGTGTTGCCACGGCAACATCCTGACAGTCAGATAATACAACAGCTAATCTTTTTTGTTTCCTTTCTGGTAATGGTCCTGGAGATGGTGTTTTGATTGTTGACTTTGAGCGCTGTGATCTTGTTTTAACCATCTTGAGGGTGTAAATATTATGCCTTTTGTCCTGCAGAGAATTAAAAATTTCATGTTTTAGACAATCCGAGAATCAAACATTCACGTTTTCTTTACTGCTGCTTCCTGATTTCCAAAATTTCTCCAACATTAATAAATATCAACAGATTCAAAATTAACACGTCACACTTGCATGACGTCGGTGAAGGGTGGACTAAACAATAGCATTCACTAGGCCAGGAGGTCTGGGGTGCCAATTGGCTACACAATTCAGCGGTTATAATGGCCATTGCCATTGGGTTATTGCTAATATTAATGTTCAACCCAGTCCTCACGGACATCATGCAGGTGTGACATCAGAATTTTAAATCTATTAACACAATTGCAAATTAGATATTTTGCCCTGAAGATGTGAATGAGTTGAAAATGGCCTGGATTCTCAACAACGCATCATTTCTCAATGGCCCAGGCTTTACATGTCGAATGGCCGAGGGTCTAAAACAAGGTTGGTTCAGTGCCTTACATACGTGTTTTAACCTACTGCAATGGGGTAGAAATTTTGGAAATTAAGAAGCAGCAGTGAAGAAAACGTGATTTACTTGAATGCCTGTCCACTGCTTGAATGGTCTGAGTCGGCCTCCTTGCTATTATTTACTGTTTTGAGTGACGGCTGAGGCAGTACTGTAATCGCGCACCAAGTTACTGTGGAATACTACAGCTGTAACTACATTGACTATACATCTTACGGTCTGTGCTACTTAGTGAATTTGGCATAAATACTGATCATCATTTGGGATTCTAGTTGGGTACTTTTCTGAGTACACAATGATGACAGAAATATTAATTTTTATCAAAAATATTCATAAATATAAATTTATTGATAACATGGTCTGTACTACAACTGTGAAAATTTGGCATAAATACTGATCATCATTCAGGATTTGAGTGCAGTAAGGTATTTTTGTAAGTATACATTAATGATAGAAATATGAAATTTTTTCCAACAGTACTCCTTATCATAAATTTATTGATGTTTTTACACTCTTGCTATAATGACTAATAATTCCTTTGCCGTCTGTGTTGCCACCCATTCGAAAGTCGAGTTTTGGGGCTCTGGGGCTATTATTTTCTAGGTTTTTTATCAAAAGTAGTGGTTTTGGTACTGACATATCTACAGTATGACTATGAGGGTTAATTTTCTGACGGGTGCAGTAATGGTATTTTTACGTCTATCATCCAAGGCCACCCACAGGCGCTTTAACCGTCGCTACGCGAAGCCGGCCTGTATACCAGTAGAAAATTTTCTACTGGTATACAGGCCGGCTTCGCGTAGCGACGGTTAAAGCGCCTGTGAGGCCACCCATACCCGTACGTGTAAGCAATTGGCCAAACGGCGTCCGGATGTCAAGTTATTAAAGTGAAGCTTAGCCGAATAGCCCTTCGAAAGCGTGATCGATCTGTGAATATCTGCCACAACCTACCGATTGCCGTATCAGTGATATGATCCTGTATCAACGAAAGAAGCACAGTTGTTAAAACATATTGCTTCCCCTTGACAAATAATAATAATAATAATGTTTATTGCGCAACAACACACTTAAGAAGTGTGGTAAGGCAAAAATACCTGTACAGTTCAACGAAGTGTGGTAAGGCAAAAATACCTTTACAGTTCAACGATACAAGGATTAACAAACACTGGTTGTAGCTGCTGCTGGGGGAGAAAGTAAGGTACTTGAAATATACTTAACAAGGGGTAATTTATCTGACTGACTAAAAATGTAAATGAACTTCTCTTTCTGGTCTAAGTCAACAAAACCAGGACTGCACATAGTTATTGAGGAAAATAACATCTCTCTGTAAGTGCTATATTTTGGACAGATCATTACATAATGGAATTCATCCTCTACTGAAGATTTACAATACTTACAAAATCTCTCATTTGCAGGGACTTTTGGGATTGCACGCACACGTGTAAACAATTCCAACGTGACCCCGGTACGTTTGGTAGTTGTATATTTCCTCCGGTCCGTAAGATGAAAAATAGCCTAAACGTACCTAATTCTTTCGTTTGCTGCGAAAAATTATTACGATTAAATTACAGTCGCCATTTTGCCTTCGTAGGAACACATTTTTTTGCTCAAAAGAGTAAAATGAACCCAGTGAGATTTAATAATTTTATCGGTTCAAAGGTCAAAGTTCGGAAACATCCGCGGTCTTGCGAATCTTGCAACTTGGTAACAACGTGTGCGGAAAGAGAGATGACAGCTTCAGGACCGGGGGCAAACACTGTCCAGCCTAACGATCAAAAACACTTAAGATCATGTTCTAAAGACGTGAGTAGTTTGGAGTACGTTTAGGGATTGTTTTCAGTAAGCCCGTCGCTTTTCACAGCTTGAATGGTAACTTCTGACGTCAGGCTGCAGGCCGCGGTTTCCCAATGATTGCACTGTCTTCCTTTCGAATTACGCACTGTGATGACTTCGGCCGTTATGAGAGGGCGTATTCTAATGGGTGCTACGCGGTGTACTAGAGCTGGATGGAGTAGAAATTTTATAGTACGTGTAAACGTTTTTGAGTTCAGGGATAGCCACCGTCAATCTCGAAAACCGTCACTACCGATCCATCGATACAGTTCCTACTCATATGGACAGAGAAATGTGACAAAAGATGTAGGTGCCCCATAATAAGATTAAACTAACTTTGAACCAACTCTAGAGGTATATCTCTGGCCCATTTCTACCTCAATGACAGTGTATTGTCTAAAATTCATGTAATTAAAATTCTTGAAGTAAACTCGCACGAATTCTTATCTATAGTATTATATAGAAAGAGTTTATATAAATGTCGTGAATTGAAACCGTAGAAGACATAATGTCTTATGATCAATAATGATAACTTTGACCATCGTCACTCGCCCTGTATTTTATGTTGAGTATAATTTATGTGTGCAACAGTGCCGCTTGTCAAGAGGATTGGAAGGGTAACTGCCAAAATTAGTGGAGATTGAGAATATAAAGGCAGAGAATATTCGTAGACTCATTTTAGTCAAACTTCAGAATATTTGTAGAGGGAATTAATCAAACTTCAAAACATTTGTCAAGTGAATTTAGTCAAACTTCAGAATATTTGTAGAGTTAATTTAGTCAAACTTCAGAATATTTGTAGAGGGAATTTAGTCAAACTTCAGAATATTTGTAGAGTTAATTTAGTCAAACTTCAGAATATTTGTAGAGGGAATTTAGTCAAACTTCAGAATATTTGTAGAGTGCATTTTCTTCAAACTTCAGAATATTTGTAGAGTGCAATTAGTCAAACTTCAGAATATTTGTCAAATGAATTTAGTCAAACTTCCGAGTGTCTTTCTTCAAACTTCAAAAATATTTGTGAAATGAATTTAGTCAAACTTCAGAATTAGAGTGTATTTAGTTAAACTTCAGAATTAGAGTGTATTTAGTCAAACTGCAGAATATTTGTAGAGTGCATTTAATGAAACTTATACATCAAACGAACCAATTAAACTCCCATACCATGATTGCAGGAAGCCATTTATGAGTCACTATTGCTTCATGATTGTCTCAATTCAATTATATAGAGGGACTGTTGACATATAACTTTGGTTCCAAAATCATCAATGGCATTCTACAACCTGAGGTGCATCAAACACTCTGTACTCAAAATTCTGTTGTTGGTATTGTCTCACCGCAGGAGTTGATACAGCAAATACAGAGACTAGAGGAAGAGCTTGCATCGTACAAAAGAAAAACAGAAAACAAGACACCAAACCCTGACAGCCTTTCTCCAAAACAAAAGAAAAGGAAACAGAGAGTCTTTAATTTTACAAAGTAAGTTTTACGTTTTTCAGTTTACTGTGCACTTTGGATTCCAAAAATTCATGTAAAGTGCTAAAGACAGTTTTGCCAATAAGACCATTGTGCTATTTTCATTCAACCCTGCCTTGCTTGCAGATACAACACAAGACACATAGCATTGAAATTTTTGTATCTGGGATGGGATTACCAGGGATTTGCTTCTCAAGAGAATACAGACAAGACAATAGAAGTAAGTTTACATTTTCGAGAAGACTTTTTGGGACGCAGCCAGTTTATTTTTCCCAGCACACCACACTCCATGTACACTTGCCACGTTGTCACATGGTTAGCTATGGTATAATTGCAAAGTCAAAGTCAGAATATTTAAAAAATTATGAAAGTACAATTCTGGTTTTGCATCATCAATTCAGGTCCAATGTTTCATGAATTCTTGAGAAACGACTTCCATACAAGGTCGTGTAATAAGAACTAATGTTTCAGTTGTACATACCATACAATAAGTAAACCAGTTTTAGCTTCAAACATTTTTGAATGTAAAATGATGTATGATTTGGAAGATTAAAAGAGCCCATAACACAGTAAATGTGTCTGTAATTTTAACTGACAGGCATGCATGTTTGAAGCTTTACTGAAGACACGTCTTATTGAGGATCGTCAGTCGGCCAACTATTCCAGATGTGGTAGAACAGACAAAGGTGTGAGTGCATTCGGTCAGGTGATATCCCTGGATGTCAGAACAAATCTACTGGAAGGAGTTGGTGTCAAAGTCAGGCCAGATGGCACTGCAGCAGACAGACCAGGTAAGTTACACACAATTGGCTGTTTTTGTATCAGTAGGAAGTTTCAAGGAAAGTAATGGATATGCATATATGTGTGTACGTGTATACAGATATGCGTGCATTTTTTCCCCAAATCATTTCAATGCCTATAACTACGGTCCATGTAGCTTATCACAAACCATGAGATTTGCCATACCAGTTATTACTTTATTTTCAGTTTGTATCGATATACTGCAAGGTATGAAATGTACATCAAAATCACCTCAACATAGAAGATCCAACCATATCATATTTATTGACAAAGTTCTCGTCTTGCTCTTTGGGTAGTAAATTTACCAAATTCCAAAAATTACATCTGAAATCTCCAGTAGTGCTTTGTGAATACATGGAGGTTAAACCGGTAATTTAAATTTACCATGGTATAAACAAAACCATGTGCACCAACGCAAATAGAAATTTGGGTATTTCTATATTTATTTCTACACCTGGGTTTGTTTGTACTGGCATCACATGATCTCTTGGGTGTATTGAGTCTCCAGAACACCTTCGTCCTTTTTATTCTGAAGTAGAACCATTAAGGAGAGATATTTTGATACTACTTTGCTCCCTCTCTGTCTGTCTGGTTCTCTCTCTCTCTCTCTCTCTCTCTCTCTCTCTCTCTCTCTCTTTCTCATCCATTGATTAGGTGACAAAACAACTGAACTAAATTATGTGAAGATGTTGAACAGTGTCCTGCCGGAGGAGATCAGGATTCTTGCATGGACACCTGTTGATCATGAATTTAATGCAAGGTAATAAAACGCATGCACTTTTTCTACTTTTTGGCAGTCACATTTACTCTACAGAAATTTGTAAATTATTTATGTGAAAATCTTACCACATCACACAAATACTTCCAGAAGTTATTCAACCAGTCATCAGCACCAACATTTCTGTGGCAATATTTATCAGGAAAGATATCCAACTCAAGTTTTGTAGATTTAACCTAAATGAAATTAAAATTCAAAGCACGAAAATAATATTACACAGTAATGAGAAATCAGACGTGCAAAGTTAATCTGTTTCTATAGTGGCCAATCAGCTTTTTGGTATTTTCCACAAGTTTATGTTTTTGTACAAAAAAACATATGTTTCTGTATCCGAACCAGTGGTTTGAAAATTGTGAGTGATAGATCGAGTCACCCAGGTAGAGCTTAAATTTTGCATTCTGTACAAATATTAGGCTTGACTCTTTGGTGTCTTAATTATTCATAAGCTGTACACTTTCCTAATATCAAACATTTTTCATATTTCATTTCTTTCTTTCTTGCAGGTATAGTGCTGCCAGTAGAACGTACAAGTATTTCTTTCCTCAAGCAGATTTAGATGTTGAGGTAATTACCGATACATTGTACTTCGCTTGTTATTCCTCAGAGATGTAGAGATGTAGTGAAAATAATGCATCATATCCTTTATTTTGTAGCCCAGAAAGAAAATCTGGTGTTAAACAGAAATCCAACAGCCAAAAAATGCTTTGATGGTATTTCATATGACAGTGCCAGCAAGACAGAAATTGTGTGGATTTTCATTACCATTGAATGTCTCTTTTGCTTCACTCTGTTACATTTCTGTGCTGATTGTCTGTTTGTTTGTAATTTGTTTCAGGCAATGAAAACAGGGTTGCAAAAGCTTGTTGGTTTGCATGATTACAGAAACTTTTGCAAGGTAAGTCTGGAAACAAACCTGGTCATCAAGCATTTATGCAAAGTGATTTGTTTTCAAGTAAGTTTTATTGTAATCAAAACTTTCTGATGCCGTTGCAAGGGAAAGGTTTTAGATAGAGTAACTTAGTCAAATAATCCTGGTGTCATTTTTATATGCAATTAGTTTGCGCTAATCCATTTTATATGTTCATTTGTGTATTTTTCATTTTAGATGGATGTGGCCAATGGTGTCATAAATTTTGTCAGAAGAATCATCTCAGCTGATATCAAGGATCTAGACACAAGGTAATCTTACCAACAACTTCTTCAAAGATATTTATTGACAAACCAAGTTTTCTAACAATGTTGGAAAATACATGATGTACAGGTGTTCCGTAAAAGGAATATTACAGTATCTTCAATGCCACCACAAAATTGGTTGTTTTTGGCTAAGATGTTTGTAAACTTTGACATCATTTTTGATGAGAATAATCAGAGAAGTTGATATACAATGTATAAATTTGTATTCAAAGTATGGAACTGCAATGTTCAACACAATTTATTTCAGTATTGAAAAGAAGATTTTGAACAGTTACACAAAAACTCATTCTTGAAGTCCTGAGCAATTTTACTTGTTAGAAAATGATGTGTTTAAGGTAGAATGTGCCTCGGGAACAGATTTTCAGTCCCTCAAACTTTAACATTATTCTTTTGAACAACCACTTGTGGTAGCTCATTTTGAATCTTGTGGGGTAAATAATGGTGCTCATTTTGAAACTTATGGGGTAAATAATGTTTTTACTGGCTTAGTTTTGTGGAAACCAGGAATTGCATTTTCCCTGAAGAGATAACACAGGGATGGCAGCCATTTTGTTTTTCAAATATCAGTAAATATTGTTTTTGTTTCTGTAGGACCAACATTTGCACGGTAACCCAGATATTTATTCCTGGTTTTGGAAGGGAATTGTTGAAATTTGCTTGAGGAAAGTTTGAGCGAAGGCTTCAAGTCTTTTAATTTTGATGTGCAAACAACATTAGCATTTCGTCACAACAAAAATTGTAAGAGGATCACACAGGTGGTGTGTTTGCTTACTGTGTTTTCAGAAGATTAAATATGCGATGGATTTTTATCTTGCAGAGGTGATGGTTACAGAATGTATGAACTGACAATCCAAGGAATGTCATTTCTGTATCATCAAATCAGATGTATTGTCGCTGTGCTGTTTCTCGTCGGACAACACAAAGAAAAACCAGAGGTAATTTGTCTGTGGTGTGGACAACCACAACTGAGCACATCACAGATCATGAGGTCAACTTTCATGTATATTACCATGAACCAGCTAGCAAAGAAGGCCATGTCTCATAGTATATTCCATCTTGTGACATGAACAGTGTATTAACCCTCTGAGCGCCAAAGTCAACTTTGTAAAATATAACCAGACAATATTTTCTTGTTCAATCATTTTGTTATGATCTTTCCCTAAATTTTGACCAAAAACTGGAGTTTATAATAAGTATTATAACACACCTCATCCGCAGTCTGTGTTCTAATTCGCCAATTGATAGTCACGTGGGATGCGTTCTTTTTTTGCTGATCCACGTAAAACGACGTCATCAGGCATCATTTGTCGGAACTGTTGCCTGCCAGGCATCAGTTCCGAAAAATGATGCCCGCTGATGTCAAAAAAGCATTGGCGCATGCGCGAACTGGAAGGTAAACAAAGATGTCGTCTGCAGCCAAGCAAAATGATAGTCGAGAAATTTCTCGGTTTATCCTACTTTCTGAAGAAGAAATGAATGCTCTGGTTTCCAACAAGGACTCAAAACGAACGAAAACGCTAATCAATTGAACGTTTTGCAGAAGTATTGCGACCCTGACGGGAAAAACATTTTTTGCTGAACCACTTCAACATCATTTATGCGACAAGTTTTGTGTATAGTACGTTCTTATGCATGGCTACGGATGAGGTGTGTTATAAAACACATATTGACTGCCATGCGGGCGACAGCATACGTCTTTAACCCCTCGGGCCTGTGAGTCACCCCAAAAAACAGACTATTTCCCTCGGCCTACGGCCTCAGGAAACAGTCTGTTTTTTGGGGGGTGACTCACAGTCCCTCGGGGTACAGACGTATTCTGTTGCCCTCATGGCCATTCAATATGTGTATACTGTCCACCTGGTCCAAAATTTTATAAAGAATTGCAGAAAATTTATAAAAATTGGTAAAATCTGTCACTATAGTTTTGGTGGGAGAAATTACAGCACTTTGGGTTAAAGCTGAAATGTTTCCATGTGTTGGAATGACCTGTTTGATTCCTTGGCACAGTAGACAGATTTGCCCTTGTTCAATCTGCTAGGGGGTTCATGTCCAATGTTATTGTTAAAGCTGAATTTAAGTCCAGACAGGAAAACACTTTTCAACAGTACCATTGCGTATTCCACACAATGCTCTATGCTTGCCAATACTTTGAATTTCAACACTCACTGAAGAAAGGAATAAGAGAAAATGTTGTGGTTTTCAAGAACAGAAATAATGAAAATTTCCCCCAAGTTACCTTTACAGGCCATTTAATGTTTCAGAATGATGCTCTCTGAAATAAGATTTTGCTCTTCTTTCAGATAATAGATGAATTGCTTGATGTTGACAAACATCCTTGTAAACCTCAGTACTCCATGGCCTCAGGGCTCCCACTTGTTCTCTATGACACCCATTTTGAAGGCATCACCTGGATATATGATCGTGGTAAGATTGCCCTCTTTGACCAAAGCAGTGATATCTTTTGTTTTCAATCAAACTGCTGTCTTCATGTCAGAACACATTTTCCTGCGCACTGTACCAGCAACTTAACATTGCATCGTCCACTTATTTTGGACATTTTTCCTCCCGAGTTAATGAATTCTCGAGATTCAGCAGTTGCCCTGAAATTAACAATATTTCTCCCACTCTGCAGATGATCAAGAAGTAAACATTAAACATTTACAGAAAAGGTGGACTTCAGAAACTATAAAGTAGGTATCAAAAGATGTATTCATTTATAAATGACATTGTAATGGAATGTTGTCATTGAATTAGAAAACCTTAAAATTGGTCAAATATGCAAATGAATTACATGATGGTGTGATCTGGCTTTCCACAAATGGATTACTTTTGGTGTAAAGAATTAACTGTTCAAGCAAGAGAAAAGTACACAAAGACACTGTCACTCATGTTGTCTGAGTTTTCACACACATACATTGTACTCCATTCTGATTGCAAGATTAACATTTCAAACATTTGAATTAAAAGTATGCTGTGCAGAGTAACTTTGATTTTACCATGGTGAAAACTTGTCGTCACACTGACTCTGAATAGAAAATGCTTTGTGAGGAAAATAATTCAAATATAGGACATGCTAAAGTAATAACCTTTGTATTTCTTTTACATTTGACTTCAGAGAAAATGTGACACTTTTTCTTGAACTTTAAAGGAAAGTAAAAAATCTTTCTTTTACAACAATGAAAATCAGGAACCACTGTGCAAAGTTTTAAATAAAGCTACAAA
Organism: Ptychodera flava; assembly: GCA_001465055.1. NCBI lineage: Eukaryota > Metazoa > Hemichordata > Enteropneusta > Ptychoderidae > Ptychodera > Ptychodera flava. The sequence continues at coordinate 25,565 of LD356845.1, forward strand.
TTACTTAAAATTACAGATATTTAAATATCAAAATGGACACTGTACCCATGGTAACTTTACAGAAAAAAATTAAATCTTCAATATTCTCAAAAAGACTACTGTTAAAACTGCATTAAGGTAGAATACGCACTGGGGAC
>LD356845.1:25773-39717 GCA_001465055.1 Ptychodera flava
TCTTAGGGTGCGTCAGGAGCTTCCTCAAGCGACGGATCTTTCAGTCTAGGGACAGATATGTGGATGCTCAAATTTAATTCCTTTTTAATCTACCATGTATGGGGCTCATTTTAAAGCTCTTGGAGTAAGAAAAAATTTCGCTGTCTTAGTTTTTCAAAAATTGAAAGTTTTATTTTTCTCATATAGATAACAGTGATGGCAGCCATCCTGAATTTCAAATATCGGTAAATGTCATGTCATTTGGTCTTGTAGTAACAAATTTTTCTCTGAAATATGTAGCTTTGCCACATAGTTACAATGTTTTCTCTATCTCATCAGGTCTCTCATGGTTGGCAGAATGCTGGATGGTTTAAATTCAGCTCCATTTCCCCAGAGTACCAATGCTGAAAACAAAACCTTCATAACATGGGAGAAAGTTCATCCACCAATTTTACTACAAAATGCAGCGCTAACCATGGGATCCAAATCCAGGCAGTATAAACCTTTACTGTCCAGACCAGTTTGTGGTAAGTTGACATGAGAAAATGCTACCTCCTGTATCTTTCTCTTTGCACAGTTCAGCTCACTGACCCTGCACCAATTAGCCACGAACACTGAAATGAGGGGAAATATTGAAAAATGCTAAACTCTGCCCGTTTCCAGTTTTATCTTTAGATCATGGTAGCTGTTAAAGGAACAGCAGGTGTAACTAACTATTCACTAATTTTCTTTACCCTCTTCGTTTTTTACATCAAATGTAAGTTCTTGTGCCACTCCTCAAAGGATATTAAAACCGCTTTCAGAATCAGACAGCGAAGGAGGTCAGACATAGCCAAAACAACATCACCACAATCTGCACAAAAAATATTTGCAAATAATGCTTTCTGACAGTTAGTGGTATGTGTATTGATGTATGGTGCTGTTATGACTACATGTGACCTCCTTCCAGACAGTTTCTTTACCTTTCGCAGAGTTGATTTCTTTGTGATCAACTGATATTACCAACAAGACGATAAATATGCCTGACAGTGTTGGCAACTCCTCATTTTAGACAGTATGTCTAGTTCCAATTTTGCCAACAGTTCAACGCAAACCACTGTGCACAGTTATTGTTTACATCTGAATTTCAGTCCAGAATCCACATGTCAACAATCACAATGCAGTCTACACATGTACTGGCTGATTTGACAAGCTCAACACTGTGTATCTCCATGTTTTGTGAAGTTGAAAAAAGAAACTAAACTTGACATTAAAATCAAAAATAGTAAAAACTTCATCAAAAATGATAGCCCTTTAACTTTTGAAAAATGTTCTGAACATTTGCTCATTGTATCTGCTAGAGGTTTCTTTGTCTGCTTGCCAAACCATGTTCATGATTTTGTTTCCTTTACAATTGATGTTTCTTGGTCCACCTGCCATATAATTTTGAAATACCCTGTATTTATCTTTAAGAAAAACTGCACATTTGTGACATGCTGTGCCATTCATTATTAAAACATTTCTGTACTGATGTGAATATATCGACAACTGTATCATAAACATCATGCAGGTAAACACTTCCAAATACTTGAAACAGATATTGTAACAAAATTTAGTTGGTACAGGAAATTCAAATACTGAAAAGTGAAAAAAGAGCTACGAAAAGTTGATGGTGACATGCTCTGTAAAAAAAGAATTTTGAAGCATTTTGGTATACTACTGTAGTGCTGTTCAGTTTTATGACCAGCAGTAAAAATCTTGGGTTCCTATACTGCCGTAATTCTTTTATTACAGTACGTAAGAGGATAGTGTCAAATTAACTAATGTTTAAATTCATAACGGTTGCCATGCTCTGTGTTAACTGTAAATAGAAAACACAGGCCTCATAAGTGGCTATTTAAGTCAATATTATATCGTTTTTCTTTTTTTTTCAATGTTACAAATAAACCAGCTGAAGAGCACAACACTTGTGTAGCTGTCTTTTGTGTAGCTTGTATTGGCATGTATAGTGCGTCCTCTTAAATGTGACCTTTAGTTCCGTGACCTCTAGCCATGCCTACTTCCTGTCCTCGCTATGCTTACTGTACTAATTTCCCTTAAGTGGCTATTTAAGTCAATATTACATCGTTTTTAGCTCATATTTGGTTTTGTATATAAATACCAAAAAGAGCTTATATGATGAGTCTGAGTGGCGTCTGTATGTCTGTATATTTGTGGGTATGTGCGGATGTATGTCCGTCACACACAAAGGCTCCCATACCGCCAAAACTACCATCTCAGTATTTGGTGTACAGGTAGATGCAGGGCTTGAGATGTGAATTTGTTCAAATGAACTTGTCAGTGTCAAAAATGTGCATATGAGGTAAGAAAAAGCGAAATCCTGCAAATGTGCAGGAGTGATGGCCAGTGTCTGAAACAGGCTTGAGTCATTTCGTGTCATTGTTTATGAACTGTTACATATTAACAGACCAGATCAAACCATAGACAGTAGAGGGGGGAAGACTGTCTATGGTCCAACTAAGAGGGACTAACTGTTTCTGCTATGCATGTCGCTAAAGTTGAACTCCAGTACCTAAAGTTTCAGACCTTATTTACTTTTGTCATTCTTTTTTTGCTGGTTTAAATATTTCTTGTTGTTTTTCTGGTTGTACTGTGCAGAAATCATTGTCATAACATCAGCGTAGAATTTTCCTGCACTGAACAGATAGAGACAATATATATTGTTGATCTTTGGTACCCATACTGGTATATACCAATTCTGATCAAATTTGAGCGACACCGAATAATTGCTGTATTTTCTTTCTTTTTAGCTCACGTGTGTAAACACGTGGGCTATTGTCATAGCGATGTCTGTCTGTCTGTCCGTGTGTGTGTGTGTGTGTGTGTGTGTGTGTGTGTGTGTGTCTAACTGTCTGTCTGTTTACACGATAACTCAAAAACGCCTGATCGGATTCAAGTCAGATTTGGTACACAGGTACCATATGATACTTGCAAGAGCTGATTAGATTTTGGTTAGTGTGGCTTGCATATTAATGACGTTATGCAATATCGTTTTTTTCCGTACAATGGTTTCCCTATGGAGACGGTAATGACAGTGTAGACATATATCAAGAAATACTGCACAAAATTTCATGAAACTTTTTACAGATGACAATCTCAGAACATTATGATGATACTGTGAGTGTCATGTCAATTGCCTTCTCATTCGCATATTTAATGAACTTTTGTTATTAGTGTGATAACTCTGAAATTCTTGCACCAAACTTGATGAGACTTGCAACTTGTATTTTGCCTTGACTCTTACAGCCATGTGGTTTTTGCCCAATCCTATTGTTTTCCATGGCAAAGATAGACCTCTATACAGAGAAACAGGTGATTGGTTAAAAGATGAGTGACTCCACACCATGTTTTCCATGATTCAGATATGGATTTAACTCATATTATTCTTCATCTCTTTTCATTGTCTCTTCAGACAGTCTTGAGGGTCGTATTGAACACTTTTCAAAGAAGAGGAAATTAAATGATCCACAAGAATCATGACCATTTTGTTCAGCTTTTTAAAATTTCATCTCACTGGAATGTACATTTTATAAAAACAAAAGAATACTGAATAAAGACTATCCACCAAGAGTGGCAGTATATATTAAATCATGCATAAATATAATTTGTTTAAAATCTGATGTGGAGATTGGTCAATCTTTTACATAATCTTGTTTTTGGTCTTTGTTTCCTGTCCTCCCCTTCCAGATTACATGAAACATCGATGCATATCAATGGCAAATTTTAATGAGATTGGCATAAATATCTGTTGTTTGATATATGTCTGAATCAACGCACATACATTGTAATGATTGTATTATCATGAAGTGTCCAGACCAAAACACAATTCTTCACCTGCCTTCCATGAAGTATTCTGTAATAAGGAGAGGGAGAGCTGTGGGTGATGTCAACGAGGAGAGGACCACTTTATGCAAGGCTTTCTCGAGAAGGAGCTTTCTTACATGGCGTTGTTTATCACCTAATAAATGCTAATGATCAGTCCACCCCTTACCGATGACATCCAAGTGAATCTATTTGAATCTATTTAACCTATCTATTGATTTTAATCAAATATGTAACTGGCAGTTCCTGACAGGGTTGAAAATGGCCTGCATTCTCAAGGACGCATCATTTCTGGATGGCCCAGGCTTTACATGTCGCATGGCCAAGGGTACAAAAGAACCTGCTCCAATGGGATAGAAATTTTGGAAATCGAGAAGCAGCAGTGGAGGAAACGTGAGCCATTCAAAGACCTGTGCACTGCTTTGATGATTATAGTCTGTCCCCTTCCAATTATTTTCTATTCAGAGAAACTGTGGAGGCAGTACTTTGACCTCGCATTACTGTGCAATGCTACAATTATCATCATTTCTGAGGATCTGTACTACAACTGCGTGACTTTGGCTTAAAAATCGGTCATTCAGGATTCAAGTGTAGTTGGGTACTTTCGTAAGTATACAATAATGACAAAGATATTAATTTTATCAACTATTCATAATCATGAATGTATTGATATAATTATTTTACACTTGTCATGACTAACAATGCCTTATGGCCCTGTGGTATGCTGGTCGTCCCTCCTGTGGTTACATCAACTTAAATCATTGATTGATTAAAAAAATCGTTCCTAAGAGAGTTTATCAGAAAGGTATCATTTGAAAGTTTACTGTGACATTGAAACTGTGGTATCATCATCATCGTTGTTGCTACTGCGTGTTGTCATATTCGTCGTCGTCATCATCTTTACAGTCATTGACACTGCGTGGACAATGCCGATCAGTAACTCATCGGAGATTTACCATAGTGGACTTGATATGATATCACATTTTAAAACGTTCAGACTCCACGTATGAACAGTACTCTCTACATATAATAATACTCCTAATTTCACCAACAGTATTTGCACGACATCAGCACTTATGAAAACTTGAAAGATCAATGAAGGTATGCTCTAATCGATGATATAAAGTGAACTTTCAACTCTTTGAAACCTGAAAGGTATCCCGTCACACTTCGACAGTTCGAAACTGGGTACAGCATTTCTGTCGAGATGACGCTATGAAATGACATCTTTAAAATAAAAACCACGACCATTCGACACCGCAATAATCTCTGACTGGGCATTCTCTTTATAAATTGTGGTTGCTCCGATATCAACAATTTAAATATGTCGCGAACAGTGTACAATCTGTGATACAAATGAAGGTAGATTTGCAATTTTCGATTATTAGCTATCTTCAAATTTGCATCTCTATTCTATACAACCATGACAACTCAACACCATGTGTCAAAATATTCATTATAAGGAACTAAAGCAAATCCAATCGGGTCAAAAATTGTGGATCGGCAGCACAACTTTATGCACCCAACAGCCTTCATCAGTACATCAACCTTAAGTTTTCGGGGAAAAAACTGAATTTTCCGCGGACAACCACGGAAGAGGTGACTTCACTCCTTGTATGGTATCATAAGCATCAGGTTGCAGGCTTAGAATTACCTTCCTGACTGAAAATGAAAAATAGATTGTTGCTGTACACAGAGAAAACACTTGTGCCAGGCTTGTTCCCAACTGGGCGTGACTAAATCGCGAAGAAATTTACAGGTTTGCATAACTCGGATATCAAATACTAGACAGTTATATCTGAGGTTCCAATTGTATGATACGTAAACAATTCATTAACACTGCCACTGTGTTGATAGGTTAAATACTGAATTCTTCGACATTATAAAATGTAAACAAGATATTGGAGTTAATACAAAAGGCAAAATACTGAAAAGTTTCAAAATTGTATATTCAGGTTATTTTAAGGGTGTATGAAAAGCAAAATTGTAGCTATTATTATACTTTTGCATGAGGGATTTTTGAATTCTGGTATGTGAAATTAATAAATATTAAAGAAAAAAGATGGCGTCATAATGCTTGGTTTTCCACAAAGAAGAACAATCACTGTTTTTCATGAAAGTCACTTAAAGTTAATATATAAAACAATTCATTTCAAGTTCATGCAGTAAATGAAATGTTCACATTTTCATCGTACAATAACATAAAAGTAAAATTTTACCTTCCAGTATTATCAATTTTGTGAAACTTTTTAAAGTAGGAGGTGGTCCATATGTCTATAAAATTTTTCTTCGGCAGGTCACAGTGTTCTGCTTTTCACAATTTGGCAAAGTGTAGCCATGGAATTCACAATTTGCACACTCTCTCATGATCGTCATTTTTGATGCTCTTCAGCGAGCACCACAGACCCGACCAGATTTAGATTAACTCAAGTCGGCTTAGATTGATAAATCCAAAATGTCCACTGATTCATTTAAAAATGAATCAATTTAAGAACTTGCCATAGGAATGTGGATCTACACACTGCCGACAACATTTCTATAACCCAATATAGAAGATTTTAGTGTGCATGAAAAAAGGTGATGTCGAACACCGGACAGCAAAACTGCGCAAATACATGTTTATTTTTTCTGCGCGTAAATCCCTTAAGTTTATAAATATGCGGCTATGTGAAAGTTGGGGGACTTGAAAGGTTTTGAAAATATAGAGGGGAGATGAGAGGGAATCTGAAAAAAATGCCCCACTATTTTTGGCTAACGCAGACTAAATTGCTGTATCATTCGACACTTCGCAAGAGTTGACATATTCCTTTCATGTTTTTTTAAAACATTTTTCACCTCAGCCAATTTGTATGACTCGGTCATCTGGACGACGTCGAATTCGATTAGGCCAAAGTAAGTAAATTCTTTGTTTTTGAGTCCGCGCGCGTGGGTTTTTTGAGACTTTTGGGGGAAAAAACCACAAACTTTCCTATCCAAATGTCGCCGTTGATGGCGCTATTTTGTCACAAAAACAAGTCCCGGCGTTTAACTTTGCTGCTAAATAGTCCTTTATGGCAGTCGGATTTCACTGATGAACCATGCGGTGACGTAAAACGGTATCCTCTGCACATTTACTTCTGTCGATAGTCGCTGCCTCACGTTCTCGCTGTCTGTTGTGGCTTTGCCTTCCCGATGAAAAAATTGATGAGAGCAGAGAAATTGTCGAAGTTACAGAACAGGAAAGCTTTGCACAGCTACTTAAAGGCATTGTCACTGTGAGCCATCGGGACTTGAACAGACAGAGATTCAGTCGGCCGACTTAAATTAACTTGGGTGCCACGATGGTACAGGTGACTCTGAGAATAAAAAGCTAACGGCAGACTGAAAAATCGAACGGTGTTGAAGCAAATCCTAGTTTAGTTTTGTCGAAAACTTGGGTCATTCGTCCATTTTAAAGCCCCGATAGCTGTATCTTTAGCATTAGTTTTTGTGATTTTACTTCCAAACTAAAACAAGTTCATGGGAATGTACTCATTGAGGAATGTTTATACAGGTAGAATAAACTGTCCACCGGGACTAAATGTGCAATTTTGAACAAGATAAATAACAATGTTCCCCCAAACATAAAATGGCGCCCTCATGCAAATAAATCAAAAACACAGTACGCAGTGCATGTATGCATTGGAATCTTCATAGAAACAACAGAGTTGTCCAATATAATGCATATTGCTGAATGTTTTCCACTGGGACATCACATGCCATGTTTTGTTTGTAATATTAGCAATTTTTAAATTGGCGGGAAATCAAAATAACGGTTAAATTTTAAATTTACTTGTCCAATTTTTCAGCGGTAACAGACTATATCCTTTAAATCTGTAGAAATTAAAGAAAACCAGAGAAAATAGAAAGCCTTTTTCAAATTGCAAGAGTTACAGCTACTGGGGCTTTAGCTTGAAACAAAAACAAACCTGTGTCCAGTCCTGCAGGCTGTAAACGAAATGCTTTTGACGTGCAATTTGAAAGTGCAAGGAAAATAGATGTGACGAGACTGGCGATTATGACATGATTTCATTGCTTTGATGGAAAGAAAAGATGCTTGTTTTTCGGGTGGTTTGGAGGAAACTACAGGGAAGACTTTTGTCAATGTCACCAGGTTCTTGTTCTCTCTGATGCCCCATCTTTCTTAAATTCAATGCAGAGGCTTCATGTTAACCGATCTGGTTTGCTTTTCCTTTCACAACAAAAACACCTTTTACCCAAACTATAGTAATCCATCAGAGCATAAATATTACCCAAGAAACTTCACAGAAACTTGCATGAATTTGAGCACAACAGACGACTACTGTAGTAAACTGTTATAGTGTATCCATACCTCAAACTGCCAATGCAGATTTAGGGAATTTGATGAGGTCTTCTGAGGTGCTGTGCAATGGTTTTGACATGTAGACACATTGAACACAAAAGAAAGAAATTTAAAACTAATAAGAGAAAGCAAACGTTGACGAATGACTGTTTATTTTGATTCATTTGTTATGAAAATGCATGCAGCGATCATACAGTGTGTCACGTTATGACAGGAGTATTCATGTTGTTTGAGGAAAATTATCCAATAAAGGCAAACTGATTTTGTGTTAAATTTTCTGTATGTGTTTTTTAACCGCTTACCCGAGTACCTTCTTGGATTTTGAGTGGACGCAAAACAAAGAATTTAATCACTTTGGCCTTACTTGATTAGAAACAATTAAAGAGAAGATGGGTGGGCCGTCGGGAAATGCACCTGTAGGACTTTCTTGTTTACGACATTTTAGTTCATTCATGATATCTGGTAAATGCATCACGTCAACACAGTTGTAACATTTGAATAATGCAGTAAACTTAAGGACGAACAAGTGTTAAACGTTCATCAATTGCCAACGTACCTACGTTGGCGTGTTCACATATGGTTCCCACATCACCTTTGAGCGGAATTTTGTTCTGGATTTCTTGTCTTTTCTTTACTGTACTGAAACTGTTTATTCAGGTCTTAAATTGAAAAATAGAATCCGGTAATGCTGATATTTTGCATTCCACTTTGGTCTGGCCAACAGAATCACGGTATGTGTGTTCAACATCACTGTCACGCAGATCACATTTTCAGGCCAGACTCACGAACAGCAGTGACTCTTTGATTCACCACTGGCGGCGCACTTTAGGCGCATACCTGTTAAAGGCGGAAGTGTTGATACGACACCTATCGATATCTCAGGCTTCATATATCTCAGGTGAGCTCCTAGATTTTTGTTTTTAATTCGCCATATAAAGAGCGAACACTTGCTACTGCCTATAAACTCATGATATGCTTATATTAATAGGTTGTCACATAGCAACTCCGAGCAACTTTGAAAACATCTCCAAGGTTCATAAAGTTACCATCACTGCATTTTTAGTGGGACTACAATATCGAAACGTACTGTAGTTTTGGACTCTATCCAGGTCCGCCATATTTTATTTTAGACTACATATCGCAGGTAAACTCCTCCACATTCCGTTGTCCTCGTCATAAAGAGAGCGAAACTCGTTACCTCCTGTAAGCTCACTATATGCCAATATGAATGTGAAATCACATATCGACTCAAAACAACTGTGAATAACTCCCAAAGGTTACAACCATGAAATTTCGAGTGACTATATCGAAACTGCAGTTTTGGACTTTGTCCAGGTCCGCCATACTTTATTTTTGCAATGGGCATATACATATATTTGAGAATGTCTCTTTGCCGGACGGGAAATTATATGAGTTAAAAAAGGATGCCGAGCCCCTCGTTGATGGTTATACATATTATGTTACAACCAAAGGCATGGACAGTACATGTACATGACGCACCAGCAGAAATGGATAGAGCAATGTAGGTCATAAAGCATGCAGATAAAGCGCATAGGCCAAGCTGTAAATTCAACAACAGCACACACTCATGTACAATCGTAAAACCGTACACTTGTATATCATTCCCTTGCCTGACAAAATTGCCCGGGTGTTGAGTAGGAGTTGGAGACAGAACTTTATTTGGTACGATCATGGCCAACTTAAATATGCATTAAATTTACATTTTAACTATTTAAGCGGCCGCAAATTACATACCCATTGTAATGTTGTATCTTTTGAAAGTAGCTCCAGAGAAGATGTCACCAGCCCATTAAAACACTGAAGAGTAAAACTCAAATTTCCCCAATATTTGGATCAACCTTTGTTGAACTCGAAGAAAATCCAATGATTTGTTGTATTGTTGAAACGGAAAATACGTACCCTAAGCGGGTACTTTTTACGGATAGTGCATGCAGTGGGGCGAAAACAGTCGTCGGAACTGCGCCTGTGCGAGTTTCTTGTTTACAAACAGTGTATTTCGTGAACGATATCTAGACGTACCTCATCATTATCGCTGCAACATTTAAATTACACGATACAGATTATGACAGACAATGCTGTTTTAACTTTCATCAGTCACCATCGTATCCTTGTTACAGTGTTTACATTGGTCGTAGGGATCCCATACAACCTTTGAGCGCAGTCCCGACGATTGTATCCATTTAACTTGCTTTGTGCATGTGTAGGCGTGCAATTTCAGAACTAAACTTCTATAAGAGCTGTCGCTAAATATGTGATTAGTGTGTCACACTTGTTGCTGCATTATTTAAGCCTACATGATTTCCTTTTGAGGCAAATCAAATCAAAGCCTGGGAGAATTTTCAACTCACCTCTAACCAAAACCCTAACTCAGCAGGTAGTAGTTATGATTTTATGCCTCATATTAAAAATATCTCTTTTGTTTGGTAGAAATGGTAACATTATACTCCTGCGCTCAGTCTTCGATCCACTGACACTAACCCACGCCACCCTCTCGCGTAAGATTTTGACGCTTACAATTGAAAACACGTGGACGTTTTGAGAAGGATTTTACCTGTTTGCTTTACTGCCTACAATAGCTGCGTTACCTTCACTATCAGAGACGTGGAGCCTATCAGATTGGCCAGTTGTTTGTCCTTGTAAGTCTGTTGTCCATCGCCAACTGACTTCTCAAAATCCATTGGTCCGATTGCTTTGAAGTTTGATATACATTTTCACCTTTGTTCAAATTGTGATAAAATATGCAATTTCTTATTCTTAGGGTAAACATTTTGCCCTTTTGATCCGATTGCTTTGGATTTGATATACGTTTTCGCCTTTGTTGAAATTGTGATAAAATATGTAGGCCCTAATATCTTATTTTTAGGGTATATATTTTACCCTTTTCTGTAAAAAATCGAGTTCTCAGAATTCTCTTGTCCGATTGCATGGACATTTGACATACATGCCAAGGTTCCTGGATATGATTTAAGTTGATTTATTCACATAATGATGAAATAAACATTGTCTTCGTGGAATTGTTTTGCCCTTTCTGGTAAAACACATTCTCCAAAACTTTCAGTGTGATAGCTATTAAATAATATTAGGCAAACAGGCTCATAATGATGACCTAATTCGAGTTGTGATGAATAAATGTATGAATGAGTCAATGATTTCACTTTTAATTTCAAAAAGGTAATGCACACAATTCATCACAAATTAAACAATTGTCATGTATTGGATATCAATATTGAAGCAGAGCTCAAATGGCCACTAGATTGCATGCTACACATGTTGTTTTATATGCTTACCCGCTAACCATCGAACATTTTAGTGAACGGAGACAGCCTCATCCATGATTGTTTTAAAGAATAATATTTACATGATTGACCCTATGAGTAGAAAATTCAACTTTGCACTCATTTACAACACCAAACAGATTTAAATTGTCTTACCTTGATATCGTAAAAATTGCGAGTATTAGAAATGTTAAGGATATCACTTATGTATGTATATACACATAATTTCAGATGATAATAAGGCGAAAGTCGACTTATGATCATGGCTGCCGTGTGAAGTCAGTCTCTGCAGCACTCTTTTGTGTCCGTTATCTACAACGTTTTACAGTTTATTTCCGCCGACCTGCGTTTGCAAGGTCCTGGTTTTGAACAATCCGTGGCACATTTTGGCAACCAATAAACCAATTTGCAAATTTTAAAAAAGAAAATCGAAATGGAGCTAATTTTCCAATTTCAAATGGTTTTATCATCTTGATTATAACACGATTGGAACTAATTTGGGATAATTTGATTTTCATATTTTTCAAATTTCTCAAAATCGTCATTGCAAGTGCCTTATAGCTGAATGTCTCAATATTACAAATTACTCATAAAAACAAGTGTGTAACGGAAAAAGAAAAACAGATGAGCTTACATTTGCAAATGTTAAAGATATTACTTTATCATCCAATTATCCAAAATTAATTCAGATCGTGTTTTATTAAATTTTAGATCTATTTCTAAATTGAAAATCTTTGGTATGAGATTGAAATATAGGAAACCGGTGTATACTGCCGTGAGAATGGCACTTTGTGGCCATTCAAATTTCCCTCTGACAAACTCTATTTCCCACAATGCATATTTCCGGGTTTTTTTTCAATTTCCAATATGCAAAATATCTGATTTTCCCATTTCATTTGGGGCGTGGCGCAGTATCTTTGGAATATGGATACTATGGCGGAAATAAATGTATCGAATTGGAATTCAGGTGTAACAAATGTACTTGGGGGGGGGGGCTCGGTAACGATAATTGCACAAGATAATTTTAAAAATTTGCGGGAATAACGTCGTCTCACGACCGACATAGTTATATTGGAAATAAAGCAAACACTGTTCTTTAGTTGGTAGAGTACGTCTACAAAGTGTTTTGCCCAGTGCAAGTGGTATCTCTGAACAAAGAATAGGACGATACTGTCCCAAACATGATATCAAACGCCTTCAAGGTCACGATTTGGATCGGGTTGTAACGGATGCAATTTATAAAGTGGGCCGGTATACGGTTTAAAAACTATGACGGGGTACTTAGATCATTATGCCAAGAACATCATTGCGTGCAAAGATTGACAGCTGAATAAAATAATCAGATAAAATTAAATGTGGATGCCGCACTCTGATCGGGCTGATGACTGTCACAATTTTTTACAACGTACAAGTTTGCGACATTGACGGGAAGCGCGCAAAACTTTAGCAGGTCAGGTCAAACTGATTATATCGGACTTTCCTTTCCTGCGGAACACAATTGTTCTTTGTATGTTCGTTACTCGATCCATTGAAATAAGTTGCCCGCTCAAATAATTGTCACAATTTGATGCATTCCTAGGCCAAAGATAGATACTATCAGCTGTCACGCCCAAAATAAAATAGGAAAATGAGATCTTTGGTAAATTGAAAATCGGGAAAACGGAAAATTATGCATTGTGGGAAATAGAGTTTGTCAGAGGGAAATTTGAATGGCCGCAAAGTGCCATCCTCATGGCAGTGTACACCCATTTCCTATATTTCAATCTCATACCAAAGATTAGCTCCATTTCGATTTTCTCGTTTGAAGGATGCCGAGAATACAATTTTTGCATCAATTGACAGGTACTTTGAAAATACAGCTTGGCGCTACCAAATTAAAACAATTTGAGAAACTAAAAGTTCCGATGAAGCATACAATTCAGAGTGATACATCACTGCCATTGTCAGGGGCACCGAGTATTCAAAAGAGATCGGTTGAAATGTTTTAGTGTAGGGAACAAGACGTAAATTAGATAGAGCACATCTTTAGAATCACTGCATGCAGGCGCATCACGTTTGAGGAGTTTTTTCTTTGAAGAATGCAAAATAGTTGGTGTGCCTACCCTTTCTGTTCCCTGAAAATTGTTTATTTTAGTTTCACTCCTTGGCATATATTGCGACTTGCTGTCTTCAAATGGAGGAGACTTCAACTACTAGCAGAATATGAGCAGTTTACGTGCGCGCTGGTTTGTCACTTCCCCGCACAAAGAAATCACAAAAGGTTAGAGTATTTCACCGAAATTTCATTTTCATTTTCATTCAAAATTAACCTAGGAATCAATGTAAGTATTTGCACGGTTTACTGCAGCGGTTAATCAATTCAAAGTGCACAAACCAGAATCGTCTCGTGAATGTCGAAATCAACGTCGTTGTGTTTTCAAAATAATGCATTTTCATTTATCCTGTATTTATCCCGGAGGGTCGGGA
>LD356858.1:1167-20092 GCA_001465055.1 Ptychodera flava
ATCTCAAAGTATACAGATGTCCTCGTGGGAAATTACAGTGCTCAATGCAAAAGCAGAGCGTTATGATAAACAGATTACTTCAAGTACGTAGTAATGAAATCTATTACTTAAGTTTCATGAATCTTGCAATCTTCAGATAGAGTGAAAGGATTACTAGTTCGACACTCTTACATATATGATTGGGACGAACCATTCTATTTTAGGTAGTGTTAAAATTCGATAAATAATATTTATTTTGGTGGCGACATTTTGAAACCAACTCAGAGCGTTTGTTTAACAGTGTAGATTTGTCAGCATTGATAATGTGCGGCTTTTCTGATATACAAAGATTACATCGTTTGTTCATGTTAGAGTAGCTCAATGCTTTATCAATGATTGACCATGAAATGTCAATGTCTTGTCCCTTATTTCGTAAGTTCTATATAAATTTTGACAACTCGGTGTCGTTTTTGTATCTCTCATTTCGGAACGATTTCATGTGATTAGTGTAGCGAATCTTGAAGGTGTTATCAGTGAGGCCGATATTGTAATCCTTTCACTCTATCTGAGGATTGCAAGATGCATGAAACTTTAGTAATAGATTTCATTATTTTGTACTTGAAGTAATCTGTTTATATATATATATATATATATATATTGATAGATAGATAGTTCTACTTCATTCAAGCATAATCTAGAGAATAGGAAAGCTTAGATAGTATAAGACCAGGCACTGCTCAAAATGCTTGATATGCAACAATATATGCACATTTACTGATTATGTACATGTGTCAAATATGTTAAATATACACTTATATATACTAATAAATTGCATAATAACTACATTGTACAGTTGGTGTGCAAAGATCTGCATCACGTATACTCTTGATCTGCATAGATATACTCTATGCATATCAACGTATTGAAATGTTCCATATACTTAGATATACGTTACATATACTTAAAAACTATCTACTGTTGATTGACCAATCAGAGTGCTCAATTCAGGGTGTTTTATCTACTCATAAAGCCTTGGTCACCAAATTCCAGAAACGAATGACAGCGCCGTAGTAAAGTACTGTCCAATCAAAAGTGAACATGTCATATTCTGTAGACATCTGGTACGTTTTAATATTCAAATTTGGTATCACAGCGGAAACCAGCTACAACACAAAATCTGCTGTGCCCTAGGGCATTTATATAATGTGCCCTAGGGCATTTATAGGATGTTCCATTACATTGGAAGGCTATTTCACAAATAAAAGTTTTAATTCATATCCTAAACATGTTACATTGACAAAGGGGATGGTTGACGTAAACACATTGAAAACGAAAATATATCAGATAGGGGCGATAGTTTTTAAGTCGGATAAAACCCTAGTACTCGGGCTTTATCCTATACAATAAATATTGTGTTCATAAACGTCAATATATGTAAATATACTGAACGTATATCAAGTATTTTTACAGTGAGGTCAGCTTGTTCAACTTGATAGGTAAAACTTGGATGATTTTAATATCTCGTGCTTCAGAGTGGTAAGTTGAATGATAACCTAGGAAGCTGGGAACAAAGAGTTATTTAAAATTTCTTTAAAAATGATAGTTAATCATAACATTTTAGCACTGACGTTTTCAGCTGTTGGCACAGTTCGTCTAGCTACAATTGTTTCACATTCCTCGAATATTACATATTTATAGGCGCACTTACTGTAACGAAAATGTAATCAAGTTCCCTAAAATGTTAGTGAAATTTTCCTAGACATTGGTTTAATGATTACAATTCTTAAACAACTTCATAATACGAAATTTCAGTAAAACCCGTGTTTTATATCTTTCATGATAATGGTTTTATAAGTGTACGTTTAAATGACACTTCCTGGTATCATTTTTATATACGTTTTTATCGCCGACAATGCTTCTCTGTATTACTTTTTTATATTGAAAAGACATCATATTTTTGGAATCACGTATGTTTATACATAAATTCAGACTGGAAATTCATCTCGATACACAACTGTATACGTTCATTTGCATCTGTTTATATTGTATATTATGTTTTTTATTCATATTGTACATTGTGATTCATCGAACAAGCAACAGGATAAATGATCTTTTACCCAGAATGCTTCGCTTCATTACGAAACTTTCAATTTGTTTCACTGCATAAAAATCCTATAATACTTACTGCATTAGCATGGATTAGGCCCTTATGTCTGTATTTTAGCTGAAGAGTGCACATACAGATGAATACAGTCAAGAATCCATTTCTTGTATTCAGCAAGCCTGTATTCATGTGGATTCATGTGAATTCACGTGTATTATACTACAATACAGACAACTCATTAATGAGAATTTATCTGTATTATTGCGTTTTCATGCAGTGTTTCATACTGAAGTTTCATCATTTTATGGGTATATTACTTTGGTCAATTTGGTAATAATCACGCTTCGTGACCAAAGATTGTATAACCACAGGTGTCGCCCGACATTCGTAATTTTGATGATGGTATCACTAGATACATCATATTGATTTTAAAACTCAAACAAACTGTGGCTCAGACTTGTGCCATAAAGACGGCCTACTATTGAAAACACCAAACCTTTCACATTTCATCTCCTCAACCTGCACATCAATAACATTTTATACAGTCGAAAAAACAAACCATTGTCACTGCCCTTTAATCAAACATTGTTATAAGCTATGACGATGTAGTTCTAAAGTTCTGAAGTCAGTACGCACTGGCAGTTAGTTGTGTACCTTTCTATACTGCAAAAATAGAAATTCATATTCATGATGTCTATAGACATTGAACAGGTAAAGTTAAAACGAAGCCAAATATGTGGTAGAGTTTACTTTGCAAAAACACTGAAAAATGCTTGTAAATAAATTCAGTCTATTCATTGTGTGATAGATGCTATGGACCAAAGAATTGTTTTTAAATAATCAACAACAGTCTTCAAGGAAATCCTTGTGAAAATGATTGAAAATACGGCTAGTTTTCAATCAGGTTCGAACCCACAACATACGGCATCAGTCGCCTAGTGGAGAGGCCACAGAGAGAACCGCTCGGCTAAATCTCCACTCCAAAAAAAGAGTGGTTCAATAGCCGGTTGTTACATGGAAATAATTGTTACATTTTTCTGACTGAGACCACTCCACACGTTGTAGAGTTCGTGAAGCACTCACGCACGCATGCTCACTATCACACATCGCACATACAAACTTTATCGAAGCGAAGAAACGAATTTCATCGCTTTAACTGGGCGAACGATAACGTCGGGGACAATTGTGTCCACCAGCAGAGTTACCAACCCAGGGTAGAAAATACGGCTAGTTTTCAATCGGGTTCAAACCCGCAACATACGGCATCAGACGCCTAGCGGAGAGGCCACACAGAGAACCGCTTGGCTAAATCTCCACTCCCAAAAAAGAGTGGTTCAATAGCCAGCTAAGTTGTTACATTTTTCTGACTGAGACCGCTCCATACGTTGTAGAGTTCGTGAAGCACTCACGCACGCATGCTTACTATCACACATCCCACATACAAACTTTATCGAAGCGAAGAAACGAATTTCATCGCTTTAACTGGGCGAACGATAACCTCAGGGACAATTCTGTCTTCCAGCAGAGTTACCAACCCAGGGTAGAAAATACGGCTAGTTTTCAATTGGGTTCGAACCCACAACATACGGCATCAGTCGCCTAGTGGAGAGGCCACAGAGAGAACCGCTCGGCTAAATCTCCATTCCCAAAAAAAGAGTGGTTCAATAGCCGGCTAAGTTGTTAAAAATTTAACACATGTAACTTCGCGTTCTTGTGATATGGCAAAATATACAGCAATACTTTTTCAGCAATTCGTTTTATTCTTGTTACACAAAAATGCCAATAACAAGAGAGATAATAATTGTTTCCATAAGATACTTACACACATCACTGCCACTAGTCTAGCATAAATTGGCTACCAAATGATAAAAAATTTAATATCCCTGTGACTTTTTGATGTTGTTTCACGTTACCTATTTGTAAAAGCATAAAAGCATAACTGATATTCGTAGATAAGTTATCTCATCATATTTTCTATGTCTTTTTGACAATTTTAATACTTTTTCAGGCATCCATATAAAAAGTCTAATAAGATGAAAAAAGTTTTGTATATCAAACATCCGAACGGATACAAAATAATTCATCTGAACACTCGACAAGAATGTATTTAACAAAAAAACAATTTAAATAATAATATATTTTGAAATGTTGTCGATTGGCATATCAACAGTGAAAATCGCTTGTTATCACTTAAGATACGGGTTAAGGAAACTGTGGCAGAAGGCACCCTGACCATGACCAAGAACAGTTTACATACTAAAAGTTGCAGCTTGCACAAAAAGTACGATTCAAGCATTAGCATGCCAAAATCCAAATCCAGTAATTTGAATATTGAAAAGCAGACTACTTACCAATGATGGACAAATTAAAGTGACATGAAACCTCATTGCCAGAAGGATCACTGGCGACATAGATGATCAGTGTAAAACCGATGCTAAACTCAGTTCCTGGTTGATGATTGCTAGTTACATTCACACTTCCTGAATTGTCAGTAGCGTCAGGCTGTGTCCAATTAACATAGGTCGCCAATTCTCCGGGGTCTGTGTTTGCTTCAATGTCATCAGGACAAAATATGCTAGGATTTTCATCATCTATGCAATAAAACATATCAATGGAGCAATACTACAGTAGAAGAAAACCGAAGCATTTGCATTTCATACACTTAAAGTTTGATTTCTAGCTCAACAACTACGTTTAGACACACAAGTAAAATCACTTATTACAAGATCCTCATCATCCTCACTGCGTTGTTGACATATGTAAATGCAAAGAAATTGAAACCTGGTTAATGCCACTTGATATATACATATTTCGTCAATACATAATCAGCAATAAAGTAAACAGCCGAGTTACTGATAACAAACTCAGTTGCATTTTGACGGTTGACTCTTTTGTGCTAGCTTTCCTAAATTTAGCTTATTCTTGGTCTCTTTCTGTTTTTAAATGTCTACTTGCAGATGAACCTGAGGCCTAGCCTTAATTGCAAATATTTAAATTAACGAATAAAACTTGTAAAAAGTGATAACTTACCAATGACAGTCACATTAAAGTGGCATGAAGCCATATTTCCAATAAAGTCACTAGCATTATAGAAGACAATTGTTGTACCAATGGCAAACTCAGTTCCAGGTTGATAGTCACTAGTAATAGCTACACTTCCTGAACTTCCAGCCGTGCTTGGATCGGTCCAATTAACAAGTGCTATGGCTTCGCCAGGGTCAGTGTTTACTTCAATGTCATCAGGACAGACTATACTTAGACTTTGTATATCTATACGAGTAAGAAAATATATTAAGGGATGTACCTTCTCTAGAAAACTGTATTTAAAATAAAAAATTGCCAGTATATATAAAGGCATATTTGCCATTATTCTATGTCCTATTGTTTTGAAGATTAAAACAAATAATACAATGTTACCAGTTACTTTAATTACTTTAACAGTAATATGCTACAGGATAGATATCTTACAATTAATAATCTAATATGTTATATTGCTCATATATTTGCGTATGAAATGAAACAAAAACTTACCCGTTACTGTCACATTAAAGTGACAGGAAGCCATATTCCCAGAGGTATCACTGGCATTATAATTGACATTTGTGAAACCGATGCTGAACTCAGTTCCTGATTCATAGTCACTCGTTACTGTGACATATCCTGAATTATCATTAGCAATTGGCTGTGTCCAATTGACAACAACTGTAGCTTCTCCAGGTTCAGGGGCCACATCAATGTTGTCAGGACACAGGATAGTTGGAGGTTCATCATCTGTGCAAGAGATAGAAAAGTTCCCGGTCTATTCATCGTCTTCTGCTGCTTGTTTTGCAACATTACAATTTGGTACAATGTACCATTCAAGAATGCAGTTTTGACAAACTGACACATGAGATAAATGTTTCTAGGACCTGGTTATTGACTTCCCTTGAATGATACTAGAAATGATTTGATATCATCTTGTGAAACTACCTATTTATAAGTAAGGGACTCACTTCTCTTTTATGTACGAAGATAAAATAATTTTCTTCTTTCTTAACAAGGGTTTAAAACGGTATATGAATTCGTTTCTTGGATTTTATTTCTATATTTAAGCAGGGCTTACCTATGGACCCTTATCATCTAAGACAAATACAAGACCTGATTTATCAAAAGATCTTAAAGAAGGCAACATCTTACCAGTGACGGTCACAGTGAAGTTGCAGGAATCCATATTTCCAAGAGAATCACTAGCATTATAGTAGACAATTGTTGTACCCATAGCAAACTCTGTTCCCGGTTGATAATTACTAGTTACAGTCACACTTCCAGAACTAACATTGGTTACTGGATCCGTCCAATTAACAAGTGCTGTCGATAGTCCAGGGTCTGTGCTCACCTCAATGGCATCCGGACAGATTATGATTATGATTATGATTGCATCTTCAGCATCTACATAGTGAAGACAATATCATAACAGTATATGATAACCTACAAACTTCCAAAAGTGGTATTAGCATAAATCAACTTGTTACACAAATTTTTTTCGACATTTCTCCCATCACAACACTTCAACGAATATTCCAAACTAATGGTAATATGCATTCCATATTTCATATATATCATATTATATATCAATGTTTACTTTTCCCAAAAATATCACAAAAAGGTGAATACAAGAGCTAACCTTGAACTGTCAAATTAAACTGACATGAATCCACATTTCCAGAAGGATCACTTGCATTGTAATGGATAGATGTAGAACCGATGCTGAACTCAGTTCCTGATTGATAGTCACTCTTTACTGTCACATATCCTGAATTATCAGTAGCATATGGCTGTGTCCAATTGACAACAACTGTAGCTTCCCCAGGTTCAGGGGCCACATCAATGTTGTCAGGACACAGGATAGTCGGAGGTTCATCATCTGTGCAAAAGATAGAAAAGTTCCTGATCTATTGATCATCACCACCTTGTTGTTTTGCAAAATTAAAATTTACCACAATGTACAATTCAAGAATGCAGTTTCGACAAACTGACATATGAGATAATTGTAAAATAGAATCAATGTAGGTTTCCTACAAACTCACTTGCACTCACATTTAACTGATTGACTCTACGAGCTTGAAATTCAATATCCGTTCATTTTTCTTTCGCTGATATTTATGCAAATAATGTAAATTCAGAACAAGTTCAAATCTTACCAATGACTGTCACCGTAAATAGACATGAATCCACATTTCCATAAGGATCACTAGCATTATAGTAGACTACTGTAGAACCGATGACAAAATTAGATCCTTGTTGATAATTACTAGTTACATTCACACTTCCTGAATTGTCAGTAGCATTAGGCTGTGACCAAGTAACAACTGCTGTATCCTCTCCAGGGTCTGTGTATTCTTCAATGTCATAAGGGCAAATGATGCTTGGATTTTCAACATCTATACCATCAGACAAAGATCACAAATTGTTTATCTTTAGATAATGAGAATTTTGACAAATAGTAGAAGAAAGTTTTTTTACACATCAAGACTTTGTCCATTTTTTTCGTGTCTTCAGTGAGATCAAAACGTTTCTTTTGTACTGCAATACTGCAATTTGAATATAGAAAACAGTCCAATTTAAAGCCTCGCCGTTTTCTCTTTATTTGCAATCAAGCATTCAAATGAAACAAATCTTTACCTGTTACAGTCACATTGAAATTACATGAATCCACATTGCCGAAAGGATCAGTAGCATTGTAGGAGATTATTGTAGAACCGATGGCAAACTCAGCTCCTGGTTGATAGTTACTGGATAGGGTCACACTTCCTGAATTATCAGTAGCGTTAGGTGATGTCCATGTGACAACTGCTGTGGCTTGTCCGGCGTCTGTCACTACTTCAATATCACCAGGACAGATGATTTCAGGATTGACGACATCTATTGAACCGAAAAACATAAAATGTGCTGTATCATCTTTTATTTTTTTCTTGGTAGAAATAGTGGAATACACATCGTCCTCCAAGTACAGAGTTACTGACACGTTTAAACCTCCATTTAAATTTACAACTAAGTAATCACCACCGTACCTAGGCTATGCCAATAATGTCTCAAGCAAAAGTAAAGTCCATTTTCAAGTCAGCCTTGGACATTATCTATTTTTCAGCCTAGGCCGGCGTCTTAGGCTTCAAAAGAAACCACAACCTACCAGGTACTGTCACATTGAACTGACATGAATCCACATTTCCAGAAGGATCACTTGCATTGTAATGGATAGATGTTACACCGATGCTGAACTCAGTTCCTGATTGATAGTTACTCGTTACTGTAACATATCCAGAATTATCAGTAGCATTTGGCTGTGTCCAATTGACAACAACTGTAGCTTCTCCTGGTACAGGGACAACATCAATGTTGTCAGGACACAGGATAGTCGGGCGTTCATCATCTGTGCAAGAGATAGAAAAGTTCCGGATCTATTGATCATCACCACAATTTGGCACAATGTACAATTCAAGAGTGCAGTTTTGACAAACTGACACATGAGATAAATGTTTCTAGGACCTGGTTATTGGCTTACTTAGAATGATACTAGAATTGATTTGATGTCATCTTGTGTAACTACCTATTTAGAAGTAAGGGACTCACTTCTCTTTTATGTACGAATATAAAATAATTTTCTTCTTTCTTAACAAGGGTTTAAAACGGTATATGAATTCGTTTCTTGGATTTTATTTCTATATTTAAGCAGGGCTTACCTATGGACCCTTATCGTCGAAGACAAATACAAGACCTGATTTATCAAAAGATCTTAAAAAAAATAACATCTTACCAATGACAGTCACAGTGAAGTTGCAGGAATCCATATTTCCAAGAGAATCACTAGCATTATAGTAGACAATTGTTGTACCCATAGCAAACTCTGTTCCCGGTTGATAATTACTAGTTACAGTCACACTTCCAGAACTAACATTGGTTACTGGATCCGTCCAATTAACAAGTGCTGTCGATAGTCCAGGGTCTGTGCTCACCACAATGGCATCCGGACAGATTATGATTATGATTATGACTAAATCTTCAGCATCTGCATAGAGAAGACAAAAACAAAACAGTATATAATAACGTACTAACTTAGAAAAATGGTATTGGGATAAATCGCCTTGTTACACTTCGACATTACTCCCGTCACAACACTTCAACGAATATTCCAAACTACTGGTGATATGCATTCCATATTTCATATATATCATATTATATATCAATGTTTACTTATCCCAAAAATATCATAAAAAGGTGAATTCGACAACTAACCTTGAACTGTCAAGTTAAACTGACAAGAATCCACATTTCCAGAAGGATCACTTGCATTATAACGGATAGATGTAGAACCGATGCTGAACTCAGTTCCTGATTCATAGTCACTCGTTACTGTAACATATCCTGAATTATCAGTAGCATTTGGCTGTGTCCAATTGACAACAACTGTAGCTTCTCCAGGTTCAGGGGCCACATCAATGTTGTCAGGACACAGGATAGTCGGAGGTTCATCATCTGTGCAAGAGATAGTAAAATTTCCAGTCTACTCATCATCTTCATCTGCTTGTTTTGCAACATTAAAATTTGCCATAATGTAGTATTGACAAACTGACACTTGAGATAATTGTAAAATAGCATCAATGTAGGTTTCCTACAAAGTCACTTGCAGTCACATTTTACATTTTGACTCTATGACCTTGAAATTCAATATCCATTCATTTTTCTTTCGCTGATATTTATGCAAATAATGTAAATTCAGAACAAGTCCAAATCTTACCAATTACTGTCACAGTAAAGAGACATGAATCCACATTTCCATAAGGGTCACTAGCATTATAGTAGACTACTGTAGAACCGATGACAAAATTAGATCCTTGTTGATAATTACTAGTAACATTCACACTTCCTGAATTGTCAGTAGCATTAGGCTGTGACCAAGTAACAACTGCTGTATCCTCTCCAAGGCCTGTGTATTCTTCAATGTCATAAGGGCAGATGATGCTTGGATTTTCAACATCTATACGATTAGACAAATATCACAAATTGTTTATCTTTAGATAATGAGAATTTTGACAAATAGTAGAAGAAAGTGTTTTTACACACCAAGACTTTGTCCATTTTTTTCATGTCTTCAGTGAGATCAAAACGTTTCTTTTGTACTGCAATACTGCAATTTGAATATAGAAAACCGTCGAATTTAAAGCCTTGCCGTTCTCTCTTCATTTGCAATCAAGCATTCAAATGAGGCAAAACTTTACCTGTTACAGTCACATTGAAATTACATGAATCCACATTGCCGAAAGGATCAGTAGCATTGTAGGAAATTATTGTAGAACCAATGGCAATCTCAGCTCCTGGTTGATAGTTACTGGAAAGGGTCACACTTCCTGAATTATCAGTAGCATTAGGTGATGTCCATGTGACAACTGCTGTGGCTTGTCCGGCGTCTGTTACTACTTCAATATTACCAGGACAGATGATTTCAGGATTGACGACATCTATTGAACCGAAAAACATGAAATGTGCTGTATTGGATGATTACGGCTTGCTTTAATCATGGAAGGGCACGAAGACACAGGCCATTCTACCTTTGCCTCACAACCATGCCTCGCACTTTGGCTTAACACACAATGAACCCTTGCCTCTCGAATCACAGCTGCTTCTTGTCCACCCTCACTATCAAATATTAATGCCATGCATGCCTTGCATGACATCCAACCCGTTATCTGTCCGCATCACTGACCATCAGCTATCCATGCATACCCCCCTTGGCCAAAGCCATTTGCCGCCACTTCAGCTCCTGCAACGATAACTTACACATCACAAATCCTTCACGCATCCCGACCATGGGTAAAACAAAGAAAAAGACCGGGCAAACTGCCCGCCGATCTTCATCGCGACCGACGAGGACTCTGAAGCACCTTGATCCCTACTTGGTACGGAGACAACAGGCTCAACCCGATGACCCGCGCCCTACCACCTTGAACCCTGATACAGTACCAATGCAGGGAGCGACAGACCACATCTCCAAACTCATTGAGGCCGGAATCGCCACAGCCGTCGAATCGATCTGACGTGACCTGCAAGTCCAAACGACTGGTGCTAATGGCCTGACGGCGCATCACCCATCAAGCCACCCTATCTCTTCCGCTCACACAGATACTGGACCTCTGTCGCCTGTTTCGATCATCGAGACCAGTGTGGAGCGGGCAGCCCGACCGGCCCACTCACAGGCTCACCAACAGCAGGCGTACGCTGTAACACAACAACAACCAGCCATTACAGCGACCCACACAACTGACCTGGTCACCGCTGATGGCGTACATCACTTCCTGGATCAACCCACCATAGGAGGCGCGCCTCATAACAACATAACAGCCAACATGGCTGCGCCCATGTTGCAGCTGACCCAGCTTCCCAGTTCCACAGAAACAACACGGCGTCCACTCCCTCGTTCAGGAACACCGGCTAACGCACCAGCAGCTACGCCGCCAGCCGACCTCCTTCTACCGTACGTTGAGCAAACGACTCTGAACAATCTGGCGAACATCGGTAAGTTCATCGACCTCAGTGAGCTACACCCCGATGCCCTTGCCCCAAGCGCATCAAGGGCCACAAAAACACAAATAGCCTTTGATCCCGACAACCCGGGTATAGCTACGTTCACCACCGAAGTCAAACGAAAGAACATTGACAACTTTGAGATCTGGTCTCAGTGTTACAGTACCTTCTTGATGTATAGATCATTCTACCATCCGCACCTAGCTATCCCCCTGGCTAACTACCACCGTTTCATAGTAGCACAGGTAGCTGCCTATAAACCTGAGGCCTGGCTAAACTACAACAAAGCTTTCCGCCTGAATGCGGCACGCTACCCTGACCAGGTGAACTGGGGCAAGCCGGATCCCGAGCTGCACTTCTTCCACTTCCAACAACACCCACACCTATTGATCCCCACATGCTTCGGATGTGGGCAACGAGGTCACGTCAAGACCGAGTGCAACAGACGTCCGAACAGCACCACGAACCCTTACTACTGGGAAAATACCAATGCCAAGAAACAGCCTGAATCCACTCAACAACAACAGCAACAGGTATGTCGTTCCTTCAACCGTGGGACTTGCAAGACCCCCTGTCCCTATGGGAGAATACACAAATGCACAGTGTGCGCCTCACCTGACCACAACGCTCAACAACACCACCTGGTCACAGGTCAACAGCCACCCCAGCCCTTTCGAGGGAATGATTGCCAGTCCGGCGATACTCGAAACGTTGCAGCCAACAACACCAATCAACCTCGCTAAACTAGCCACAGCCCTTGAAGGCCACCCGAACTCTGCCACCCTACTCCATGACCTCACCTACAGTGCCAACATCGGCTTCACCGGGACCAATGGCCCACTCTACACCCGCAATGCAAACTCGGCCATGAGAGACCCTGAGGTTGTTACCAAAGCCATACAAAAGGAAATTCAATCAGGCCACACACTTGGCCCATTCCGCACACCACCACTACCGAACTTCATCATCAACTCCCTCAGTTTGCGCCCCAAAAAGTCTTGGGGCCATCGAATCATCATGGACCGCTCACGGCCGAGAAATGACTCTGTCAACCACAACATAAACAAGGATGACTACACCCTCACCTACTCCCGTGTCGATGACGCAGTCGCCATGGTGCACAGACATGGCAAGGGCACTTTGCTTATCAAGGTGGACATTAAAAATGCATTCCGCCTATGCCCTGCTCGAAAGGCAGACTGGCACCTCCTTGGTTTCAAATGGCAAGGACTATACTTCTTTGATCGCGTGTTACCCTTCGGCTTACACTCTGCTCCATTCCTCTTCAACCGCTTTGCCGAAGCCCTGCTTTGGATCATTCAATCTAGGGCAGGGACAAAGGACTTGTTGCACTACCTGGATGACTACCTTGGGGCTGGCCCACCACACTCCGGACAATGCCAGCATCTGCTGGACACAATGCTCAATACCTGTGATGACCTAGCCATCCCCATCGCACCAGAGAAGATTGAAGGGCCATCCCCGGTAATAACGTTCCTTGGTATCATCATCGACACCATCTCCATGACATTGCGGCTTCCCAATGACAAATTACAAGACCTCCTCGATATTCTCCCGACCTGGCTTCAGCGGCAAACATGCACAAAACGAGAGCTACTCTCCCTCATTGGCACCCTCAGCTTCGCGTGCAAATGCATTTCAGCTGGCCTCATATTCCTCCGTCTTATGTTAGACCTCAGTGTGACAGTTCAAGCACTCAATTCCACCATCACCTTGTCCAGTGAATTCCGCCTCGACGCGAAGTGGTGGTGCGACTTCTTGCCAACGTGGAATGGTACTGCCTCATTCCTGGAGCCAAACTGGACCTTATCCCGCGACCTGGATCTATTCACCGACGCCTCCGGTACCATTGGCTGAGGTGGCTACCATAAGGGCCACTGGTTTACCGTCACCTGGCCCACCTCACTCACTGCCTCAATCGCCTGGAAAGAGATGTACCCAATACTAGTGGCCTGTTCAATTTGGGGGCATTCGTGGCACGGCCGCCGTATCCTCTTTCACTGTGACAACCAAACGGTAGTGCATATTTGGAAAAAGGGCTCAGCCAGATGCCCGAAGATCATGCACCTGGTCAGAGGCATCTTTTATCAGGCAGCCAAAGGTAACTTCCATGTCTTGATAGCCCACATTAACGGAACTGATAACTCAATTGCTGACTCACTTTCTCGTTCACAGATACTGAGATTCAGAATGCTGGCACCCGAGGCACAAGCACAACCCACGCCAGTACCGCAGCACCTGCAACCATCGCACCTGATATGAGGCAACTGATGACGCTGGCCACGGCCTACATTCACAACAGTGTTGCTGAAAACACGCGACGCACATACCAGGTAGGCCAGACATGCTACGCCAACTTCTGCTCATCATACGGACTACGCGCAACGCCCATCACGGTTAGGGCGGCAATCCTATTTGTCACCAATCTTGCAGACCGGGGCCTCGCATATAAGACTATCAAGGTGTACCTTGCGGGGGCAATGCACAAGCACGTCGAGCTAGGCTATGAAGACGATGTCACCACCCATGCATTGCTGCAGCGCACGCTACAAGGGATTCGGAGGAGTATCGGTGATGTGCGCCGGCCGCGTCTGCCAATCACAATCAACGTACTTCGCCACCTAAAGGAGAGCCTACGATCGTATGAAGGCCTGTGTGATCACGACAAGGTCATGCTGTGGGCAAGCTTCACCCTCGCCTTCTTTGGATTCTTGAGAGTGAGTGAATTCACTGCTGCTGGGCCACTGCAGTTCGACCCAGCCACAACGCTGCTTGTTCAAGACATAGTGCTGACCAGTGTACTAGAAGTGAGACTGAAATCCTCTAAGACTGACCCGTATCGACTTGGGTACGTACTCCGCATTGCGCCAACCGGGACATCTGTGTGTGCGGTCAACGCCTTTGCAAAATATCGACGATTGCATTGCCTTACGAATACAGCAGTGCCGGTCTTCCAATTTGCCGATGGCACGTGGCTCATGCATCAAAGGCTGACGCACTACCTGAGAAAGCTGCTCGTGCATTCAGGGATTAAAAGCGCGGAGCTATATACCACACATAGCTTTAGAAGTGGTGCTGCCACAACCGCCGCTGAGGCTGGCCTACCAGATTGGCTAATAAAGACCCTAGGACGATGGCGGAGTGACTCGTACCAAGTCTACATAAAGACAGCGAAAGAGACCCTGGACTCTGTGCCTCGCATGCTTGCTACAAGGAAGTAGTCTCTAGGACATGAGGTGTTAGAAACACCTACTAGTTATTGGGACTTTAACGACGCTCGATCTACAGTACAAACTCTGCATGACTATGTTAGCAAAGTTGGGCATAAATTATGTGGAACTGTACGCGTGACTTGACTAAACATCGAACTGTGGACTATGAACTATGAACTATTCACAATTAAACAGTGGTTTATTCTGTAGTACACGTAGTGGCAGTCGCCTAAGGATGGTCCTTAATCAGTTGTACAACTGCCAGGTCTGAGGGCTGGCTTTAATTTGGGGGCTGCTGTCGCGAATCCAGAGGGACCATGGTACCACGTTGCCCGATGCATGGCATGATCCCGCAAGGGGTCCGTGTCATCTTCCAGGCCGCCACGACGCCATGCATCCCCGCCGTGGCAGTAGGTGCATCCTGGGTAACACGTTGCCCTCCCTTGAGGTCATTCAAATCTTCGACTGGCTTCACGGGAAAGGCCACCACGACGCCCGGATGTTCCATCGCCCCTGGGTTTCGGCCAAGCTTTGTCTCCGTGTCGTTTCTTTGCGTTAATGGATGATTATGGCTTGCTATAATCATGGTTAACGCGGGGAAGGGCACGGAGACGCAGGCCATTCTACCTTTGCCTCACAACCACGCCTCGCACTTTGGCTTAACACACGATGAACCCTTGCCGCTCGAATCACAGCTGCTTCTTGTCCACCCTCACTATCAAATATGAATGCCATGCATGCCTTGCATGACGTTCAACCCGTTATCTGCTCGCATCACTGACCATCAGCTATCCATGCATACCCACTTGGCCAAAGCCATTTGCCGCCACTTCAGCTCCTGCAACGATAACGTACACATCACAAATCCCCTCCCACCCACCACAAAAAAAGAAAAGAAAATGAAAGCAAGCTGCGGCATTAGCAACCCACATACAATACAGACATATTACAGTTTGTCACTTTTCTATCTGGCTGTTATTTGGACGATTAAATTTCAATAAAGTTCCATGGGGCTGCTGTCGCGGTTCCGGAGGGACCATTGTACCACGTTGCCCAATGCATGGCATGATCCCGCAAGGGGTCCGTGTCGTCTTCCAGGCCGCCACGACGCCATGCATCCCCGCCGTGGCAGTAGGTGCATCCTGGGTAACACGTTGCCCTCCCTCGAGGTCATTCAAATCTGCGACTGGCTTCACGGGAAAGGCCGCCACGACGCCCGGATGTTCCATCGCCCCTGGGTTTCGGCCAAGCCCTGTCTACCGTTCCTTTGCGTTAACATCTTGGTAGAAATAGTGGATTACACATCGTCCTCCTAGCACAGAGTTACTGACACGTTTAAACATCCTTTTAATTTCAAAATGAAAGTACCCATTTCAGTACGTACGCCATGCAAAAGATATCTTAAGTATGAGCAAAGTCGATTTTAAGTCTTGGCCATAATCTAATTGTCAGCCTGACAGTCCCTGCTTATAAAGCTGCCAATAACATTGTATTTGTCTGTAAGAAGTATTAGTCTTATAGACTAACTTGGTGTAACTAAGACCTCCACCAACTCCACTTATAGACAATCAATGTTCAACAAATCTGAAAATTTGGCAAACCATAAGTCATTCATGGACAATTTTAATACTACAACAAAGGATGACCATAATAAGTTGCCTAGCTTATACTTGATACCAAAGCTCCACAAAACACCTTACAGAGCAAGGTTTATCTTCTAAATGTTCAACAACAGAGTTATCGAAGATACTGACTTCTGTTCTTTGTACTGTTAAACGGGGACTTCAAGCATACTGTGATGTTGTCTTTTCTCGGAATGGTATAAATCAAATATGGATGTTAAAAAATTCAAAGGAACTCTTGGAAAATTTGAAATCAAGATCTGTTTCAACAATAACATCTATTAAAACTTTCGATTTTTCCCTTTGTATACCACAATACCACATGATAAATTGAAAGAACGCTTGAAAAACATCATCAACCAAGCATTTTTCTACAAAAACGGTTCACGCCGTTACAAATATGTAGTATTAGGGTATAATTCTACATATTTTGTTAAAAATGTTACTAATGCTAAAGTGTTTTATACCGAGAAAGACATTATCAGAATGCTTGATTTCCTCATTGACAACATATTTGTAGAATTTGAAGGACACATTTTCCAACAGTGTATAGGAATTCCTATGGGCACTAACTGTGCTCCCTTGCTTGCTGACTTATTTCTGTTCTTATACGAGGCAGAATTTATCCAGAACCTAATCAAACAGAAAAAGGTCTCTGTAGCTAGAACTTTCAATCTAACATATGGCACAAGATCACTAATTAATTTCCCATAGGCCACCACAGTAGAGTTGAGCTCGATTTTCCTATTTTAAAACATTCAGCGGCACGAATCCTCTTAACAGGTGTTAGGTCAATGTCAGCTTGACTACTGATTAAGTTTTCGTGTAGACAAGTCCACGGAAATTTTGACATAGCGATGAAAAAGCGCCCTCTGTGGTGTTTTTGACAAAATTCAGGCTTATTGTTATGATTTCTATTAGTCCTAGAATTCCTCATATTACCAACAAATGATTCAGTCCTTATTCACAACAGTCTGCATTTTGATTCAGGCAGAAAAATATCTTTACAAAAATTCTTGATGTTAAAGTTCAAACTAAACAAGCATCCATGCAGATATCAAAACGTCAAGGTCTGCACAATTTTTCTTCCGAACTATCTTCGTGGGTAACGAACCCGGAAGTGAATTAGTGGGCTTGTGCCATATAGATACATAGACGATGTTATTTCAATGAATAACTCTGAATTCAGTAAATATCTCGCTATGATTTATCCTCCAGAATTGAAGATTAAAGAAACTACAGAAACGACCTCTTCTGCTTCATATCTGGACATTTTACCTGAATATGACTCTAATGGTCACCTTTCTACTAGGCTATATGACAAGAGAGATGAGTTCATTTTTAGTATAATCAATTTTCCACACCTAATAAGTAATACTCCACTCTCATCAGTTTATGGGGCATACATTTCCTAGCTTATTCGATATGCTAGAGCATGCAGTTCATATGGTGATCTTGTAGAGAGACATGGCCATCTCTCTTACAAACTGTTAAATCAAGGTTACACCAGAGCAAGACTTGTCTCTACATTCAAACGCTTTTTGGGCAGGTATCTCAAGCTGGTAGATGAATACAATATCTCTCTTCGACAAATGATTGGTGATGGCATCGGTGACATTGAGCCTTATTTAGTGACCACTATCTATCTGACTTACACATTGATATATTGCGGGTGCCATATGTGGGGGAGGATGCGCTTACTATTTTCGAAATATCTGACATCACTTCTTGGCCTTCTGGCCAGAGGTCCATACATCTTTCTTTCAGGAATATGACTTTGTTTGTGTACCGTCTATTTACTGTCTGTTCGGTGCTGTTTTGTGTCTATGTTTACATCTATTGGCTTACGAATTCTGACCTAATGTAATTCGATTATGGATTGGTATGATTGCGATTATTTTTCAACCTAAGAGTCTTAGCGATGCAAAGAAACGACAACATACCTCCAACTGTCACATTGAACTGACATGAATCCATATTTCCAGAGGGATCACTTGCATTATAATGGATAGATGTAGAACCGATGCTGAATTCAGTTCCTGATTCATAGTCACTCGTTACTGTAACATATCCTGAATTATCAGTAGCATTTGGCTGTGTCCAATTGACAACAACTGTAGCTTCTCCAGGTTCAGGGGCCACATCAATGTTGTCAGGACACAGGATAGTCGGAGGTTCGTCATCTGTGCAAGAGATAAAAAGTGTCCAGTGTATTCATCGTCTTAAACTGCTTGTTTTGCAACATTAAAATGTACCACAATGTACCATTCAAGAATGCAGTTTCGACAAACTGACACATGAGATAAATGGACCATAGCATCAACCTATGTTGCTTAACAATTCACTTGCAGTCACATTGTACAGATTGACTCTACGAGCTTGACATTCAATATCCATTCACTGTTCTTTCACTGATATTTATGCAAATA